>BQNB010056880.1:0-30180 GCA_026074375.1 Tanacetum coccineum
TTTTTTTTCTTCAAAAATAAGCCACGAATTTGAGCTTATTTAACCATATGAATCAATCACGAATCCACCCCATGGCTCTGGTACCAATTGTAGGTTCCCGAATTCACACAAACATGTATAGATCAAAAGAGATCTAGAGAGAGAAAGTTAGAGAGAGAGAATAGTTGAGAGAGAAAAAGGAAAACACACTTAAGAGTGTGTGTAAAATGACTAGATGCTTACATCTTCCAAAGTTGGAAGAGGTATTTATGGTTCTTACAATACACTGGGTATTAGTACCCGGTTCAATACCAAAAGTCATACGTTTACCTATTAAACTACGAGCTATATTGAACAGTAAAATACATGGGGTGACCGAGTCTTTTTCTAATATCTAACAGTCAAGACAAAAGGATAAGCTACATGATTTTTTTAGAAATAATAAACATGGAATTTGATGTTAACTTGAACTTACTATTAATTTACTTTAGTTTAATAATTGTTATGTCTTCTAGTTAAAGACATGTACATTAAGTCATTTACTTGTGAAAAGACTTATAATATAAAGTAAAATGTTATCCTGTTATGTCTTCTCGATAAAGACATGTACATGAAGTCATTAACTTGGTCAAAGACTTATAAAGAAAAGTAATGTATTAGATGTTTATGTCTACGTATTAGTACATACACATTATGTAGGAACCAAGAAATCACTTTTACTTCACCATGGTAATCACCAAGAAATAAGATAAGAAAAAGAGAAGAAAAGTAGGAAGAAGTTAGAGAGAGAAAGTAGAGAGAAAAACAGGAATGGTTAAATTCTTGCAAATGAGAGAAATACAAATGAGAACTAACACCCTCTCCATACTTGGAGAGGGGTATTTATACCAACACTTGGGCCAGCCTATTAAGGCTTTCTTTTGGGCTGTGTGGTTTAATGCTAATGGGTCAGGCTTAGGATTACTTGGGCTTTAGCCCATAATGTATACAATATTAGATTAAATAACGAGCCCGATACCCGTAACAAGCCTATTACAACATATAATAGGTAAAGACCGAACTTTCATGATTAGTGGCCGAGCTTCCTTGTTCGACTTAATATTTTGAGGCTAATAATCTCTCCTGAAGCAAGGTTTCCTACAGATTCTGAGCTTGCATGTTATTTAAGGCTAACAATCTCCCCTAATGTGTGGTCTTTGAATTTCTGAGATGAGATCTTGAATCTTGCTTCCTTGAACTTGTTGAGATTGCTTTGTCATTGAGTTCTTGAATCTTTGGTCTTTATTATGTTGTAGGCTTGTTCCTTCATGATGTGTGATCTTTGATCTTGAGCCTTTGCCATTGTCTTTCGACTTTGTTTTTTGATTTCGAGATCTCTAAATCTTTTCCTTGTTTGTCTTGATCGTCTTTGGCACCTTGCGACCTTGTCTTGACCAACATGCTCATAATTTGCATCATCTTGAAAGCTTGCTAACAATCTCCCCTAAGTGAGGAAGGATCTTTAATATCAGAGTTTGCGGAAGTCTTTGTTTTTTAATCTTGAGCTTTCTTGATCTTTGAATCTTGATGCTTATAGTATGTATTTGTAGTTTGAGCATGAGCATGTGGTAATGAATCAGACTCTACTGGGATGAGGCATCTTCATCTCCATCTTTTATAATAATCCTTAATAAAACATACAGATCAAATAAAGCATGTGTAAGACATATGTCTTATTGTCAATTCTGCCCTGATTTGGTTGTATAACCTATGGTTCTGTGAGGACAAACCTGTGATCAGGTAGATCTTATAATAACAAATAAACCAATAAAAGCGTTTATTTTATTTTATGATCTTTTCATGTTTTATTGATAACAATTAGTAAAATTTACATGAAAAGTAAATTACTAAAGTTGTTACCTTTCCATTTTTGGCATTACTTTGAATTACAAATAAAATATGCAAACTATTATTTACATCATGTATAACATCACCATTTGCAGCATATCTTAGGGTAATCTTACAAGATTACACTTGATCTCTCAAGATTTTGCAAATCAAAATTCGAATTGTGTTTACCTGTGGCGCCAGTTCCTGTTTCGACTATACGTCGGCTTCTGTTTTGGCAACAAACGGCAGAACTGGGCTATAATATAACTTTTTGGCTATAAAATTATACCAAACCATTTCTATCTCATGATCTCCTCACTTCCTTTTCTAGCTTAAATTTCTCTAATCTACTGGATCATTCTCTTAATCCTTTGCATAGTTTCTTATTAGCAATTTATTAAGGTAATTCTCTTACAAACCAAGAAATTGCCAAACACCCCCCTTTGAGACGATCAAGTATCCAAAGAATCTTGTTGTTTCCATCCTCAATACATCTTCAAGATTAATTTGCGAATCTTTTACATCATTTTAGTATTGTAGTTGAATTATCATCATTGTAATCAAGTGTAAGTAATTTGGGTGAATTCTAAACCGTGTGAAGAATCTGTATTTAGCTTGGTACCATTCAAGGTCATAAGCAAAACGTATGAGGCTTCACTACCAGATAAAGGAGATTGTGTGACTAGTGTATACAACTCTCGAGTAGTACTCGGGAGTGAAGTATTCGCAAGGAATGATGATCCCATTATTCGAACCACTATAAATACTTGTTCGGTCAACAGTTTAACTTCTTCTAAAGCTTCACTTTAACTTTGCACTCACACTGTTTTATATTTCATATACCAAACATCAATATCGGGTAAAACTTCACATAAGATCATAAAAAAAGTTTAAAAAGTACAAGAAAACTATTCAACCCCCCCCCCTTCTAGTTTTTTAACGAATGTTATCACGAGAGAGTTATACAAAGTTAAAGTATACTTTAATTTTAAAACTTAAAAACGATCAAGGATTTGGAAAACAACAAAGAGGTAAATCTATTGCAACGACCACCTCGTCTTTGAGGCTAATTCTTTATATATTAGGAAAAAACCATGTTGAAACTTATTGAGAAGTCAAGATATTAGAACTGAGGTAGCATTATAGTTTATGATAATTACAAACCTACCATCAAAGATAAAGATCGCAAGGACGTAATCGTTACTTATGAAAAATATGATGAAAACCATAAGAAAATGATTTTCAAAAATGATGAAGCAAAAATGGTTTTACATAATGCTTTACCAAAAAAAGAGTATGAAAGAATTTTTATGTGAGAAAACTGGGCTTAAAGATATTTGGAAATATTTAATAATTACCCATCAAGGTAACAAACAAGTTAAGGACAACAAAATATATTTATTTGTTCAAAAATTAGAAGAATTCAAGTAACTCTGGATTATGAAACTATGATTGTGCTTTTGGGTTGCTAGATTTAATACCTAAATATTACATCATTATATAGCACTTGATGATCCCTTTTCCATCAAGTCCGTAATCATGTTAGAAATTCCTTGCTGGGCTCTTCCCACCACATGGCGTCCAAAGGTTTACCGCAATAGAAAATCCAGGACTTAACCAACAACAACCTCTAGACGAGCTCATCGACAATCTAAAAGTTTATGAGGTATTACTTGATAAGGACTTGGAGATCTCTTAATATCACGAAAGAAAATACAAATCACTTTGCTCTCAAATGCAGAAAAATAACTAAGTGAAGAAGAAGAAACCTGCTTCCAGATAGCGAAGAAGAAGGAATACGCCCATGGCGTAAGAGATTTCAAAAAATTCTTTAGAAGAAGAGGAAAGTTTGTCCGCCAACCATATGACGACAAAACGAACTTCCGAAAAGTAAAAGAAGACAAAAGGGAGAAGGATGATCGAAGATGTTTCAAGTGTGGTGATTCAAATCACTTCATTAGTGATTGCCCCAAACACTCCTTCAATGATCAAAAAGCATTTGTTTTTGGATGTTGGAGCGATAGTGGAGATGATTGCAAGAAGGAAGAAATATGTCTCATGGCCCTCGACAACAATGAGGTACGTCTAAAGGTCAAATTAGAACTGGATGAATGGATCAAGGATAGCGGATGCTCAATACATATGACAGGCAACAAAGATCTCTTCTCATCCTACAAGATAATAGACGGAGGTTATGTGGTGTTTGGTGGTAACACAAGAAGCAAGATCGTCGGAAAAGGTACAATCACTCTTAACTCACTTACTATTCATGATGTTAGTCATGTACTAAATTTAGGTTTTAACTTACTTAGTATAGGACAAATATGTGATAAAAAATGCAAAGTGCTCTTTAGTGAAACCGGTAGCGAAATAATTAAAGACGGCATTACCATAGGAAGAGGAATTAGGAAAAATGGTCTTTACATAATAAAAATGGGAAACTCACCAAAAGATAGTCTTTGTCTAACCTCGATAGATGATACTTCGACCTTATGGCATCGAAGATTGGGTCACGCCAATATGCGACTAATACAATCGATATCATCTAAAGAGCTTGTTAGGAATTTGCCCAAACTAAAATTTGAGAGTCATTTTTGTGATGCTTGTACATTGGAAAGAAAGTACACACAAGTCATAAACCTAAAAACATGGTTTCAACCTCAAAATGTCTAGAACTTTTACACATGGACCTGTTTGGTCCGTCGGCCGTCCAAAGTTACGGAGGAAACTTCTACACTTTGGTCATCGTCGACGACTACTCGAGATATACATGGACAAGATTTCTAAAACATAAAAACGAAGCTTTTGACCATTTTAAAATCTTAAGTAAAAAGATTCAATTATATCAATCTGTACAGATCAAGGTCGGGAATTTGATAATGAAGTACAATTTGGAGATATTTGTGATGCTAATGGTATCACTCATAAATTTTCGGCTCTAGGTACTCCACAATCAAATAGGGTAGTAGAACGTAAAAATCGGACCTTACAAGAAATGAGTAGAACAATGCTTAATGATCAATCAATTTCTCAAAAATTTTGGTGCAATGCCGTCAACATCTCCACATATATCTTAAATAAGATTCTTATTAGACCTTTCCTTGGAAAATCTCCTTATGAGCTTTTCAAAGGTAAAAAGCCCTCCTTAGAATACTTCAAAGTATTTGGTTGCAAATGTTTTATCCTTAACACTAAAGATTATCTCACAAAATTCGACCCTAAGTCCACCGAAGGTATATTCCTCGGATATTCGCTTAATAGTAAAGCTTACATCATTCTAAACAAGGAAACCATGAAAGTCGAAGAATCTCTTAATGTAAAATTCGACAAAAGTCCTCCTCCTAAGTCACCACCTTTATAAGATGATGACATACTTGAATGTGAAATTATTGAAAACAAAGAAAAAGACTTAGAAATCAAGAAAAATGAACCATTAAACAAATAAATCATAAACATCAAAGAATCTAAAGATCATCCCCTAAAAACCGTCATAGGCAATCTAAATGAAAGGACCTTAAGGTCTCAAGTTCAAAACCAAAGTAACTTCTTTTGCTTTGTGTCATCCATAAAACCCTAAAATGTCAAAGAATCCATACAAGATGAAAGTTGGACTATGGCTATGCAAGAAGAACTTAATTAATTTAAAATAAACGATGTTTGGAATCTTGTCCCTCCTCCCGAAAACCAAACCATAATAGGTAATAAATTGGTCTTTAAAAATAAATTAGATGAAAATGGTGTTGTATCTAGAAATAAAGCTAGACTTGTGGCACAAGGATACAACCAACTAGAAGGAATAGATTTCGATGAAACCTATGATCCCGTAGCATGATTAGAATCTATAAGAATCCTTCTTGCTTATGCTTGTGCACATGACTTCAAGATTTTTAAAATGGATGTCAAAAGTGCTTTCCTTAACGGCTTTATAAATGAAGAAGTCTATGTCACTCAACCCCTGGATTCATTGATTTTTAAAAACCTAACCATGTCTTTAAACTCAAAAAGGCTCTTTACGGTCTTAAACAAGCACTCAAAGCTTGGTACGATAGACTTAAAGCCTTTCTCATCAACCACAAGTACACCATGAGATTAGTAGATAACACTCTATCTACTAAGAAAATAAATTCACATATCATCATTGTCCAAATCTATGTGGACGACATCATTTTCGGCTTAACTTGTCAAGAGCTTTGCGATGATTTTTTAAAAATCATGCATGACGAGTTTGAAATAAGCATGATGGGTTAATTGAATTTTTTCCTTGGTCTACAAATCAAACAAATAGATGATGAAATCTTTTTCAACCAATCAAAATATATTAAAGAAATGCTCAAAAAGCTCGGTCTCGAAAACTCTAAACCCATCAAAACTCCTATGTCATCCGAAACCAAACTCACTCGAGATGAAGACGGTGAACCCTTTGACGACACTAAATATCGTGGCATGATTAGTAGCCTCCTCTATCTAACGGCTAGTAGACCGGACATCATGTTTAGTGTGCGTTTATGTGCTCGTTTTCAAGAAGCCCCAAAGACCTCTCACCTTGAAGTCGTAAAAAGAATTTTTAGATATATTAAAGGTACCTTATAACTAGGATTATGGTATCCCGAAGGAACAGGAGTAGAAACCATTGTCTATGCCGACTCCGATCATGCGGGAGACTATATTGATCGCAAAAGCACAAGCGGTGTGTGCACATTTACGGGATGTTGTCTCACATCGTGGTTCTCTAAGAAACAAACCGCCCTAGCTATCTCAACCATCGAAGCCGAATATGTTTCCGCCGAAAAAGCATGTCAACAAGCCTTGTGCATGAAACAAGCTCTTGTAGACTATGACATAAACCTAGATGATATACCCGTCTTTTGTGATAATAAAAGTTCTGACCTAAGTAAAAATCCCGTCCTACACTCTCGCACCTAACATATAGAAATCTGACACCATTTCCTTCGTGACAATGTTCAAAAGGGAAATATCTCCATCGAAAAGGTCTCCTCCGAAGACAACATAGCCGATATCCTAACCGAACCTCTCAAACGTGAATCCTTCAATCTACTTAGACTAGGTCTCGGCTCATGGAACCTAACACCTAAAGGTAGATTTCCAAACCTTCTTCTTTCTTTCTGAGTCTAGAAATCTTTTAACTAAATAAACGCTCGGGAATTTCTTCAATATACTATATATATATACTAGTGTATTTCTTCTTTTCTCATGTTTTATCAAATAAAACCTGAAAGTATTTTTTTAAATCTCAAAAATTTGCATTGTTTAATACAAAAATAAAAACGTTTTTTTTCACTTGCATCTCATTTGTCTCTTGAACGTCTATAAAGAAACACATGATCAATATGTCATTTCAAACACGTTCAACTGTAGCTACATCAAAATAAGGAGACTTTAGGTTATCTCAAATATATCTATTTTTTTTCTTTTTGTCGAGATAACCGCACCTCCAACATCATATCATCCAAACAAATTTTTTGCAGGCGCCGATTCCTTTGGTTATCTAAAGCCGGTTCCCTATCTGCAACAGAACTGGCAGAACCGGCGACATTGTACTGCATATTACTTAAATACGAATTTTAAACTTCTACCATACCAAACTCCCTCCAAATCAAGCCTATCAGTCCTAGGGGTTTAGAAGTTGACTCTAGGAAAATCCAATGATTAGATCTTCTCCAAAATATCAAGCAATGCATTAAACTCTAAAATTGTATCTATAAAAGACTAGATCCAAACAATAGTTATCTTATCAAATTCAAAAGAACATTCAAAATACCTAAGGAAAAGAAGCTTAACATTAAGTGCACCGTTCATCCGTGTTGCTTCTCCAGCCCTTAACTAGTGTCCCCTCCTTATCATCCTCTCTCACCACTAACCGATTATCAATCGACTCCTCCATCAACTCCAAATGCTTCACCACCGCTTTTTCTCATAATATCTCCAGGAATCACACTAAGCAAAATCCTACTTACTCCAAAGAAAACACCACCACCCTTGACGTCTCCTCCATCGGCTCCAACCCAACCATCTAAACACTCCTCACCACTAAAGCTTAGATCCCACCGAACTCTTGTTTTCCACTCCTCCTACCTCTCCTCAAACACTCTTTGACACACTAGAAGACCTTCCACCTACAACAACGAACCCACCACCACCTAGGCCATCATTTGACTCCATTAAGCGCTTGGCCAATGAACCTCCACCTATTCTTGCTATGGAATCTCCTCTACCACCTACATTTGCTCCAGTTGCTCGCTTAGAAGCTGTTTAGATTTTCGTCGCATATGTTGCATACAAGTCTTTTGAAATTTATCAGATGGACGTGAAAATGGCATTTCTTAATTGTCCACTGAAGGATAAGGTTTATGTTGCACAACCCGATGGCTTCATTGATCCTGATCATCCAAAAAAAGTCTACCGTCTAAGGAAAGCTGTATATGGATTGAAACAAGCTCCAAGAGCATGGTACGATGAACTCTCAAATTTCCTGATGTCCAAAGGTTTTACTAAAGGTACAATGGACCCGACACTATTTACGACAAGATACGGAGAGGACATTCTACTTGTGTAAATTTACGTCGATGACATTATTTTCGGTTCTACAAACCCAAAATTTTCTAAAAGATTTAAAAAATTAATGCACAGTAGATTTGAGATGTCCTTAATGGGGGAAATGAAATTCTTTTTAGGACTACAGATCCACCAATCACCAAGAGGTATCTTTATCAATCAGGTCAAGTACGCTTTAGAGATTCTTAAAAACATGCTATAGGAAAATGTGATACTATTGGTACACCAATGGCTACCAAACCTAAACTGAATGCAGACTTGAGTGGAAAACTCGTAGACCAAACTGACTAATGTAGAAAAATCAGGTCACTCATGTATCTGACATCTAGTAGACCAGACATAGTGCAAGCATTATGTTATTGTGCACGTTATCAAGCACGGCCGACTGAAAAACACCTCAAAGAGGTTAAAAGGATCTTTCGATACTTAAAGGGTACCATTAACATGGGACTCTGGTATCCGAAGGATTTTGGCTTTGAACTAACAGTTTTTTCAGATGCCGACCATGCCAGATGCCTTGATACACGCAAAAGCACTTCTAGAGGAATACAGTTCCTAGGTGATAAATTAGTCAGCTGGATGTCAAAGAAGTAGGACTGCACTTCAATGTCATCAGCAGAGGCGGAGTACGTGGCGTTATCTGCAGGCTGTGCTCAAGTAATGTGGATGAGGACACAGCTTTAGGATTATGGCTTCAACTACAACAAAATACCGTTGTATTGCTACTCTCAGTCAGCCATAGCAATCTCATACAACCCCGTGTAGCACTCCCGTACCAAGCACATCCTTACTCAATACTACTTTATCAAAGAACAGGTTGAGAATGGTATAATTGAATTGTATTTTGTCTGTCAAAAATGATACCTATTAGCTGACATGTCTTATAAAAGCCTTCCTGAAGAAAGGCTTAGAAAGGTTTCAGTATCTCGTCAGACAAATTGGTATGAGATGTTTGACTCCATAAGAACTAGAGGTTCTGGCAAATAAGACTGCTTGATATTTCATCAAACATCAAAGTGTAAATATTTTTGAGAAAATCAAAATACAAACATATAAAACCAATAAAACCAAATACAAAAATAGAAAATTTCAAAAAGAAAATACAAAATCAAAAAATTTCAAAATACCAAAAAAAAATCTTCTTGACATGTATCTTGGAATCGATAATATATACGTACATAGAAATGTTGATTAATATCAGACAAGGTCGATGTGCAAATGAAGTTCGGAGCAAGAGTTCAAACGTTTTAAAAGATTTGTCATTTCCTATTTTCTTTATGGCTTATGTGCAAATCAGTACATAACCCGGACTTTAAATAAAGAAAAGTTTATCTTTAAATATAATTTATCCTCACAATGAGAAAATCAACTTTTCTCGGTCTTGAACAGTTTCTACAATACATTCAAAGTTTTATGCTCAAGAAAAGGAAAGTGTACGCATAAGTGCATTTATCCTTAGCGTTAGAAGAGAAGCCTTCTAACGTGTATAGTTTTTTTTAAAAAGTGGAGACATTTTTTTCAAGAATTTCTCATGATAATTCAAAATCTTTCAAATTGTATGTTCAACACTCCCCTCCTCACAAAGATTTCCAAGACAATCATTTTCTAACAAATGGTATCATTTTTATTAATGAGTCAATTGTTGAGGGGAGTTTTTCAAAAATCAAAGTTTTAATGTTTTTGGATACATCATCTCACGATAATTCTTATGTATTCAAAACATTATATAAAGTCTCTTAATAACAAATCAGTAATAACGACATTACTTACATTCGAATATTTGTTATAATATGATCAAGTGTTTGAGCATAATTTTTCAAGAATTCTTCAATGACAATATATAATCTTTCAAAATTATGTGCTCAACACTGCCTCACCCTCAATTTTGTTATCATTTTACAACTTGGTATAATTTTCTTTGGTGTCAAACATATGTAAAATTAAAGGGGAGCAAGTAGAAAATGTTCCACATAATTCATGCTGAAACAGTTTCTCCCCACAAAATTTTCAAGATAAATTTTAATCACTTGGTATTTCAAAGACTAAGTGACTTAGTATTTAAAATAAAGGGGAAATGTGATTAAAATGTGATCTAGAAAATAATAAGTGATCTAACGACTCAAGAGTGTTATTCTCTCTTACCAATGTGCTAAACACTTTTTTTATAGATGCCACCGTGTGATGGGGGGAGTTTTTCAAAAAGATGATAACTTTCAATAGTGTTAACGTTTGATTATATCAAAACACTTTAAATGATTTTCAGATGGTTTTATGGTTACTATCAATATACCACAACAACTGATAATTTTACGACGGAATCTAAAGTCATTAAGTGTGGTTAGTATTAGGTTTTAGTACTTTTGATCAAACAATACCGGTAGATCTTACCCAATGGAAATAAATAGTTAGTTATTGCATAGTCCCTTAGGTTTGAATTTGAAGAAGAATGAGAAGCAGGAATAATGCCAACTAAGACATGAGTTAACACCGGAACAATCACAACAAGGTGTTAGTAATGACGTCTTGGTAAACATTAAAGGGGTTGAAGAATGAAAAACAAATGTATGGATAAAGGGTGAAAAGAAAGAAGCCCTTAACACACATTTAGGCAGAAACCGGGTCAATACATATGCTATCAGTTTTCACAAAGATGAATTCTAGTATTGAAGACAAGACATCAAGGACCTAGTGATGCATTGCACAACCCTTCCCAGCCATTTAAGTTTTTCTCAAAAGATACTTGTCTCATTTGTCATATAGATACACACGAATTCTATTGACTTTCTCACTCCGAGTTAGTTGATATTGCAAAGGTGGGAGTCTGCTCCAGCCTCCGATTACTAAAACCAAAACGCACTAATCGAGTCTAGAGCTGAGAGATCAATAAATAAATCTTATTAGGACACATCCCATGACAAACACTTGTTGAAGACCATTAAGTTCACAAGCTGTTAACAAGAGTCCTATGCATTATCCTTGTGATTTTGCCATAACATCAAAGTGATACTCTTTAGTATTCACAGTGACGATGGAAACCTTCCAGAGTCAACATCAAACAAGATCTACGGTAGGTGACTTGCGAGATTCTATATGAATCAAACTTGTGATAAATGGATATCAATTTTGGTCCAGTAAATGAATTGACGACTCAATCAAAAAGATAGTAACTATCTGGTTCACTCTTATCGTATTGTATGCTTTGAGACGTTCCGATAATGAGAACATGCAAGCATGGCGAATCTAATACATCTGTGTCAGAGGATCTTATGCTATAAGCTGGAAACCCTATCAAGGAGATTCTTCTAAATTGAGTCTACCTGATCACAGGTCAGTCCTCACAGGATCGGAGGTTAACGCAACCATACTCAGACGAATGACAAAGACTTATTCGTCCATATCTGCTGTTTATCACTAATGTTAACATGCATGTACAAATGACTGTGTTACAGACTCACTCCAGCTGAGTCAAATTCATTACCACATGCTCATTCTTAAGCTACAAAGATGTACTATAAGCATCAGGATTCAAGAATCAAGAAATCTCAAGAATTAAATACAAAAACCTTCCGCAAAGTCTGATTTTCAAGATCTTCCTTAAAGATATCAAGATTATCAAGACAAATATTATCAAGGGAGTTGTTATCTAAGCTTCAAGATGAGGCATAGTAGAGCCAGGGTTGTGTTCGTCAAGACAAAAGTTAACAAAGATGGCAATGACATTAAAGACAAAAAAGAAAAGATTTAAAGATCTCGGACTAACAAGACAAAGTTAAAAGGCAATGACAAAGGCTTAAGATCAAAGATCACAAAGCATAAAGGAACAAGCCTACAACAAAGATAAAGACCAAGACTTAAGAACTCAATGACAAAGCAATCTCAAAAAATCCAAGACCATGTTATGATTGTGAACATTAAAGCTAGGAATCAGTAGGAGACCTCACTTCGGGGGAGATTGTTAGCCTCAAAATATTGAGTCAGAAATGGAAGCTCGGTCTCTGGACATGGAAGCACGGTCTTTATTATCAATACGTTGTAATAGGCTAGATACAAGTATTAGACTCGTTAGTTAATTTAATATTGTATGTGTATCGGGCTAATGCCTAAAGCAAACCCGAACCCATCCTACAATAGGAAAACCTACGACTCAAAATCCTTAGGGTATAAATACCCCTTCTCTGCAATGGAAAAGGGTTGGTTGTTCATTTGGTTGTAAGATACTACTTTGTTCAATCCACCATCTACTTTCTCTCTCTACATTTCTTCATCATCTCTGTTGGGAATAAAAGGATTCTTAACTGTTATACTTGCTTGTTAGATAGTCAGTTACAACTGCTGGTATTGGGTTACTGCTGTTTGTCAAAGACTCGAAGAAAAAGTTCTAAGTCATTACCTATGCTGTGTATTTAGTACTACTGTTATTAACAATCGTTACTACTGCTAGAAAAGGTCATGTTGTTACACTTAGTTTGTAATGTTAGTCTGTTTTAGTACCGTTAAAGAGATATGTATAAGATATTTTAGGAAAAGATATGTATGAGTAGAAAACACGTTGTAAGCCCATTAGGGTACTTTGGTGTATAAAAGGAGACCCTAGGGCATGTAGTTTATGTATCTCTCATTCATATACATTTTGATATATAACTTCAAGGTTGTAAACCCTAGTACTACACAAAGTACTCGTATTATTGATAATAATAATATTGGAGCTTTTTAGTAATATCATTGTTCATATAGTATACTGTTTTATTAATATTCTTCTAAGTATTAAAGAGTAAATTCCACATACTCTTTAGTACTCACAAAGTTTCTACCTTAGTTGTTTTGGATTTATCCAAAGTAACTTAACATTTACAAGCGAAGGGATCGATCTTAAGTTGGGATCAACAAGTGGTATCAGAGCTTGGGTTCTGAAACTTTGATCTAGAAGAAACAAGAAGAAGAACCCTTTATTCACAAGGAAGAGATGGATCTAGAAACTGCTCAAACCACTACTACTACAAAATTTCCCATTCTCAAATAGGGTGAATATGATATGTGGAGGCTAAAGATTGAGCAATACTTTCAAGTACAAGACTATGCTCTATGGGATGTCATAGAGAATGGAAACTCCTTCAAACCGCAGCTCAAACAACAACAAATGTTAATGGTACCTTAACTACACTAATACTAGGTCTTGTAACTACTCAAGAAAAGGTTCAAAAGAAGAATGATGTGAAGGCAAGAAGTATGTTACTGATGGCACTTCCTAATGAACATCTAATGACATTTAATCAATACAAGGATGCTAAGACTTTGTTTGCTGCTATACAAACAAGATTTGGTGGTAATGAAGCCACAAAGAAGACTCAAAAGACTCTTCTGAAGCAAACATATGAGAACTTTAGTGCTCCAAGCACAGAGTCTCTTGACTCTACATTTAACAAGCTTTAGAAGATTGTAAGTCAACTGGCTATCTTAGTGAAATATTTCACAGAAGATCTCCAATTTGAAATTTTTTGAGAAGTTGCATTCTCGAGTGGAATACTCATGTTGTTGGTTCATAGAGGAATGAAACCTGATCTAGATTACAATGAGCTTTGTTGATCATCTAAACAATTTTAAGGATTGTTGAATAGAGGTTTTAAGGAAACTGCAAGCTCAAGCTCAAGCTCAAGTTCTCAGAATATAGCTTTTGTGTCATCCCATAGCAATACTAATGAAGTTAATACTGTTTATGGAGTTAGTACTGCTAACACTCAAGTTAGCCCTGCTAGCACTCAAGTTAGCACTGCTAGTACTCAAGTTAGTACTGCTAACTTAAGTGATGCTACTGTTTATGTATTTTTGGCCAATCAACCAAACGGGTCTCAATTTGTATATGAGGACCTTGAACAAATCCATAAATATGACTTAGAAGAGATGGATTTGAAGTGGCAGTTAGCATTGCTGAGCATGAGGACAAGAAGGTTTTTCTAGAAAGCTGGTAGAAAGATCACTATCAATGGGAGTGACACAGCTGGATATGACAAGTCCAAGGTGGAGTGTTCCAACTGCCACAAGATAGAACACTTTTCAAGGGAATGTAGAGGACCTAGGAACCAAGATAGAATCAAGACAGCTCTAGAATGATTGTAAATGTGGAAAAAAATTCTTCTAAAGCCATGGTGGCTATTGATGGAGCTGGTTTTGACTAGAGCTATATGGAAGATGATGAAGTCCCTACAAACATGGCTCTTATAGCTTTTTCAGACTCCTAGCGTACATTAATGGACAAAAACATTTTCAAAAAACCCTGTTCTAAAGCTTTGAAACTCATAAAACTCAACTTGATGATTTAAGAATAGAGTTTAACAAATCTGAGTTCAATTTAGCTACTTATAAAAGAGGGTTAGCATCTGCAGAAGAGCGACTTGTCTTTTACAAAAATAACGGAGGTTATTTTTTATGAGCAACTTGCTATTCTAAAAAGAGATATCTCATATAAAGACTTAAAAATTAGTATGCTTAAAAGTCAGTTAGAAAAGCAAAAAAATTTATAATGCTTTTAAAAGTCTAGACAAATTAATAAGGAGTAAGATAACTGATAAAAGTAGAAAGGGTGTGGGGTTTGTAAGCTATAATATTATTCCACCTCCACATACAGGTTTATTTTCACCTCCAAATCTTGATTTGTCCTACTCTGGTCTAGAGGAGTTCCAATAGCCCGAGTTTGAAGGGTATGGACCTAGGACTAGTAAGAGTGTTAGTGAAGATATTTCTAATGAGGTTATGGAATCTCCTGATGCCCCATTGGTTGAGGAGTTGGTGTCAGATGATAAGTTAGAGAAGAAAACTATTTTTTCTACTGTTGCTAAGATATAATTTGTTAGACCTAAACAACAAGAAAAACCAGTTAGGAAACTAGTTAAGTATGCTGAAATATACAGGTCACAAGGTCCTAGGGGAAATCAAAGAAACTGGAATAATCAGAAGTCCCAATAGCTAGGAAGTGACTATGTGATGTATAATAAAGCTTGTTTCGTCTATGGAAGTTTTGACCATGTGCAAGCTGACTGCAATTACCATCAAAGGGAAAGGGTGGTATCTCAGAATAATTATACAAAGGTGAATTACAATTATTCTACTAAAAAAGGCTCACCCTAGTGCTCACAGGAACATAGTTCCAAGAGCAGTTTTAATGAAAACTGGCCTAAGACCACTTAATATTGCTAGGCCTCTTAATACTGCTCATTCTAAAACTATAGTTTATAGTGATAGACCAATGTCACGTTTTTCTAAATCAGCACAATCAACTGTAAAGAGGCCCTATCAAATAAGAACAGCATTAAGTAACAAAAATATTAGCCAAAAAGTTAATACTGCTAAGGGAAACTTTTATACTGCTAGGCCAAAAGTAGTTAATACTGCTAGGCCAAATTCAGCAGTAGTTAATGCTGTTAGGGAAAATTAGGTTAATGTTGTTAAGGCCTCAGCATGTTGGGTTTGAAGACCTACCAAACTTAATAGTTCATCAATTACTTTGAAGAGACATAATTATGTTGATGCACAAGGCAGATCCAAGTCAGTAATGGCTTGGGACCCCAAATGAAACTAATTTCCTTATTTTTATGTGCAGGGTCATCCACAAAAAGAAGATCAAGGCTATGTTAACAGTAGATGCTCAAGGCACATGATAAGGAACATGTCCTAACTCTAAAACTTCAAGGAATTTGATGGAGGATATGTTACCTTTGGGGGAGGAACCAAAGGAGGGAAAATCACTGGTAAAGGAACTCTTAAAATTGGTAAGCTTGATTTTGAGGATGTGTACTTTGTCAACGAGTTACAGTTTAACCTTTTTAGTGTTTCACAGATGTATGACAAAAAGAACAATGTTCTTTTTACTAACACTAGATGTTTTGTTTTATCTCCTGACTTTAAGTTAGCTGATAAGAGTCAGGTTTTACTTAAAGTTCCTAGAAAGAACAATATGTATAGTGTTGTAGAGATATTGTTCCTAAAGATTTAGTTTTAAACGTTTGGTCTTGTGCAAAGGCCACACTTGGTTGAATTCAATGTATGGCATAGGAGGCTTGCGTCATGTATTTTAAAAAAAACTATAATTAACTTGTTAAGGAAAATATTATGAGAGTTTGCCTACAAACTTTGAAAATGACCAAACTATGCGTTGCTTATCTAAGAGTATGCAAAACACAAAGCCACTTGTAAGTTCCAAGATTTAAGAATCTATTACTCTGCTTTATTCATGTTGCATATGGACTTGTTTGGTCCAACTTTTGTGAGCAGCTTAATGAATAAGAAATTTTGTCTAGTTGTCACTGTTGATTATAGCATCTTTACTTGGGTTTTCTTTCTAGAACTAAGGATGAGACCTAGTGGCTTCTTAAGAGGGGACTTTATGACTGAGGTAGAAATCTTAGTGATAAGATGTAAGATTAATCAGATTGTGGGACAATGGTTACAGAGTTCAAAAATAGAGTTATGAGTGAGTATTGTGGGAAAAGAAAGGCATTAAGAAGGGGGTATTAGCTGTTTGCTAGAACTCCTCAAGCAAAATGGTGTTACTGAGAGTGAGAAATAGGACACTAATTAGGCTACTAGAACCATGTTAGCTGACTCTTAAGGTACTACTACCATTTTGGGCTGGAAGCAGGTTAATTCTGTGCAGAATATGCTATTTAGTTGTTAAGCCTGCATAACAGACCCCTTTTGGATCTATTTAGAGTTAGAACGTCTGCTCTAAGCTTCATGAGACCATTTAGGTGTTCATGTTTACCATTTTTAATAACCTTAGATTATTTATGGCAAGTTGATGAAATTCAGATGAAGGATTTTCTTTATTGGATAACTCAATAAATTAATAGTAAGGGTTTTTGGGTATACAACATTAGAATAGAAAGTAGAAGAAAACTTGCATATTAGTTCTTGGAGGATAGCCTATTATTGCAGGTGATGACCAAGTGGCTGTTAGATATTGATGTTCTAAACCAAATCAATGAATTGTGTGCCAGTTGTTTCTCAGTACAAACTTAATGATTTGTGTCTGGTATAGAAGTAAGTATTGGTTGTTGGTCATTCTAGTAGGAGACAGGATCTAGCCAGACTACATTTTGATGCCCACTATGGAAAGATTGGGTTCACTATTGATTCTTCGTTAAAGAATGCTAGTAAATGATGAACCACAACCTCATTAGTAATGTGGAAGAAGGATGGATGGAAGGTGTATGTAAAGAAGTGGAATGTTGATTCAAGAGAGACCTGAAAACAGTACTCGAGGTGTTAATACTGCTGGGCCAAGTATTAATATTGAACCAGACATGTTTTCTTTAGGAGATAATGCTACACTTGAAGCCACACATGCTGATTTCTTTGGTGATGAACAGAGTGTAAAATGAGCAACATTACTAACACTATCGAGGTTCCTTGTACTCCATAATACTAGACTCCTTTTAGGATCAATTTTCTGACCATGTGATTAGTGTTATATTAGTCCTGGTGTACAGACAAGGAGAGAATGACAAAGACTACATAATGAAAAAGGGTTTAATAGTGCTGTTTATGAAGGGAAAACTCATGAAGACCCTTCTTACTTGTCTGTTCAGCTTGTTTTCTATACTAGTAGAAACCCTATAAGAAGGCGATTCAAGCTTTAACAGATCAAAGTGGATTGAAGCAATGCTATGATGAGCTTTACAATTTATACAATAAGGTTTGGACTTTGTGATCTTACCATATGGCAAAAGGGCCATTGGACAAAATAGGTTACAAGAACGAGAAAGATAAGAGGAGGTCTTGTTTGTTAGAGAAAAAAAACTAAGGCTGGTTGCACCGGGTTACACTCACAGTAGAGGGATATATTATGATGACGGTTTTTGTTAGTTGTTAGGTGGAAGCAATTAGGCATTATGTTCTTAGCCTATGCCTCAGATTCATTCAATGTAAAAACCCAGTACTTTAAGGTCACTACTTATTTTCTACTATATATTTAATTTTCTAAATTCTAAAATTTTACTTTTCACTATTTCGTCATTTTATATAAAAAATCGTTGATTTTAAGTAAAAAGCGATATGACTTAAAAATTTATTCGTTTTTAACGATCAAGAAATCAACGACTCTGTATTCGGGCCTTGAGTGCCTAATTATTTTGTTTTTATAATATTTGTCTTTCTTGAGTTTTAAATTGCACCCGAGACAAAAATTACGATTTAAGGACAAAGTAACGAACTAGAATAGGTTATTAGGCCTGAGGTTAATAGGTAATATTAGTTATGCAAAAATGGGCCAAAACCTCCCTCCCTTTTCTCTCTTGGCCGGCTATAAGCCCAACACCAACACTCCCTTAATAAATTTTTTATAAAAACCCAAAGCCCAATCTTACACCTTTTATAAAAATCAACAAAGAAGCCCATACCCACTCCCCTTTTTATTAATAACCAAATAACATACACACTCATATTAGTATTGATAAAAAAATTGCTCTATCTCTCTCTTCTTTACTGTTCGAGCCAACACCCCCCAAAACCACCATCATCATCAAAACTCCATTAATCCACTCCCTTTTTACACCAAAACATCTCTAAAATTATCCTTAACCTATTCCTACAACTAAAATCAATCATGCACATGATTTAGAAAACCATGATTTTCAAGAACTTGGAGATTTTTAGGGTTTTTACTTGATTGGAGGCTACAAGATTATCAAGGGATAGATTAGAAGTGATTTTAAGCAAGATTGGTGAAGTACAGAATATTAATTGGGGTTTGGTTTTCTCTTATTTGTTTTTGACAGCCCCTAACAACTCCATTTAGGTGTTGTGTTTAGATACAATCTTCTTCTTCCTTTTAGTGTTTGGTAAGTATTTTCCTAAACCTCCTTATTATTTCGTACGACTTGGTGTTTTTGATTTTCATTAAGTGCATGTTCTTGATTTTTAATTTTTATGAGCATGCAAGAACCTTTTATGGTTGATCTTAGTCAATTAGTGTAAGTGAAGTGTAATGGATTGGAGGTATGTTACATTGATGTATCTTGGCCTTATGATGGATCAATTGATGATTTGGAAGTGTTTGGAAGGAGATTAGAGGTAGATTTAGGGACTGTTTCTAAGTCAGTAGGAAAACATCGGGTTTTCTCAAAAAATTTGGCTTAGGGTCTGTGATTTAAAGACATGGTTGGATATATATAGGTCTTAGGTACATGTGGCTACATTTGGCAGCTCTTGGTAGCGATTCCGGAAATGAAGTAGCTATGGGCCTCATTTTCCGGAAGAAGGTCAAAATCTAGAAGCGGCTGTTGAGAGAAACTTGTTTGCCTAGGTTATTGTGAAATAAACTTAGGTTTTAAAACATGGTTAGTCACTAGATATTATAAGCATTCACCTCTCTTTGGATTCAATGTAAAATCTAATATAGAATAGGATTTATGGCCGAAATCGTAAACGTTAGAAATTAAGTTAACTTTCTGTTTGGGATTATAGTTAGTAAAAACCCATTTCCCGTGGATTGGTAAATGGTTTGATTTATTGATTTAATGTTTTGAAAACTAGAGTCATGTATCTTTCCAGGGGTGAAAACCTCACCTTCATATCTTTTATGGATTGAGAGATATGGTCCTAGTGATGGACTAAAATCTGCTAATGTAAGTGTTACGCCTTTTCTTATGACTGAAAAGTATGACCACATACGATTGAAATAGGAATTAAGAGGCGAGACTTAGTAGATGTTTATTTTAGTTTGACCACATCTTAGACATCAATTGACTTTGTAAAAACACTTTGGTTTAATTTCAGTGCAATATTGTTCTTGTTTCGGATTTTTTTAACTAGTATTGTATTACTATTCTATTATAATGATATTATGTATCATTCTAAGTCGCGACTTACTTTATAGGTCACGAATAATCTTTGGAGTCATCTTCTCATACTTGGTTTCTCATTCGTCATTCTGCATACAGGTGAGTCATCATCCTCACCTTTTACTTTAAATATTTTTATTAAACCCCGCGAGGGAGATACATGCTTGCTTTGAAAATATGAACACAAGTTGTTTTTAGTATGCTGGAACCGATTACATATTGATTTCATTGAGTAGCTATTGCTAAAAGACCTAAATTTCATGAATCGTTAATTGCCTATGATGGGTGAACGCTTGTACAAGTAAATAGATCTATTGGGATGTAAGACCATGTCCAGGGGTTATGTATCCTTAAGAGAACACCCACTCAACGGGCAATTTGTATTGAGAATTTAGGTATAAGGCAATAATACCTAGTCGTGGGGCTAATATATCATGAAAGATATATTTTATTGTCAAGGTTCAGTGTCATGAGCTGAATGAGATAGAAATTAGTATATGGCTTGTCCGATCAACAAGTCTCTGATGAATGATGATTGTGTTCTAACAATCTAATCATATTAACTCTATGAATTCACTCAAAAATTTGTTTTACTTTTAAGCATGTTTTATCTCAGGTTATTCAGGGTTGAAGACTTGGATGCGCTTTATGAGTAGGAGCTTGCGCGAATTTATTTTGTTAAACTGTTTTTAAGTTCCGTTCCTCAAACTACATTTAAATTATGTTGGTGGTTTCTAAAACTTGTATGTTGATTTGGTTAAGATTTGTGGAACAATGTTTACACTCTGATCTTACTTTTGGAATGGAACATGTTTGATAACGTCTCTTTTCGAGTCGGTCTTGCGTAATTTATGTGTAATTGTGCCGTTATTTAACACCCAATTGTTGGTTCCGCTGCGTATGAAATTAGGGGTGTTAAAATGAACTTTGTTGTTTACCAGATGGATGTGAAGAGTGCATTTTTGTATGGCAAGATTGAAGAGAAAGTTTATGTTTGTCAACCTCTAGGGTTTGAAGATCCAGAGTTCCTTGACAGAGTTTATAAGGTAGAAAAGGCATTATATGGTCTACATCAAACTCCTAGAGCCTCGTATGAGACTTTGTCTACCTATTTATTTGAAAATGGATTTCAACGAGGGACAATAGACAAGACTTTGTTCATTAAAAAGGTCAAAGGTGATATTCTACTAGTTCAAATATATGTAGATGATATCAATTTTGGATCTACTAAGAAGGAGTTATGCACTGAGTTTGAGAAATTAATGCATATAAAGTTCTAGATAAGTTCTATGGGTGAGCTCACTTTCTTCTTAGGATTGCATGTGATGCAAAAGGAAGATGGGGTTTTTATTAGCCAAGATAAGTATGTGGATGAAATCTTGAAGAAGTTTAGTTTTTCAACTGTGAGGATAGCAAGTACACCCATTGAGATTTCAAAGCCATTGCTCAAGGATACAAAAGCTGAAGATGTTGATGTTCACTTATATAGATCAATGATTGGAACATTGATGTATTTAACATCTTCAAGGCCTGATATAATGTTTGTTGTATGTGCTTGTGCAAGATTTCAACTCATACCTAAAGTTTCACATCTTCATGTTGTGAAAAGAATCTTTAGACACTTGAAAGGTCAACCTAAATTGGGCCTTTGGTATCCTAAGAACTCACCATTTAACTTGGAAGCTTATTCTGATAGTGACTATGCTGGTGCAAGTTTAGACAGGAAATCCACAACATGAGGTTGTCAATTTCTTAGGAGTAGATTGATTTCATGGCAATGCAAGAAGCAAACTATAGTTGCCAACTCTACTACTAAAGTAGAGTATGTAGCTGTAGCTAATTGCTGTGGACAGGTGTTATGGATCCAAAATCAAATGCTTGGCTTATGGTTACATCCTTTCATGAATACCAAGATTTTCATTGACAATGAAAGCACCATCTGCATAGTTAAGAATCTAGTGTTTTCACTCAAAGACTAAGCACATTGAGATTAGACATCACTCTCAGGGATTCGTTTAGTAGAGATTAATTCAAGTGATCAAGATCACACTGATCATAATGTTGACTCGTCTTTACTTACAAAAGCACTTGATGTTAGTCGTTTTCAATTTTTAACTGCTAGCATTGGAATGCTTAATCTCTGAGGTGTTGTTTGATTAGATTGATGATTGAAATGGGTTGGCCATACTACTTGGATAAAATTGGGGTTTATTCTGGTAACTCAAGAGTTAGTGCTGCTGGCATGACTTAATGCATGTTGGTGAAATGTTAGTGTGCCAGGCAAAAGTAATGCTGTCAGGCCAAGTTAGTACTGCTAGGTTACTGTTAGGGATATAACTGCTGAGGGTGTCTTTCGTAAATTTGTTGGTTACTTCACCTATGGGTTTGCTTAATTCCTTATAAAACCATTTTCGTTCACAAGTAATTCACTCTTTAAAACCACTCTACTGATCTCACATTTTACTCTAAACCTAACTCGAATTCATCACCGACATTCACAATTCTCATCAATGGCGGACTTAACCTTTATTGATTCTCATAATATGGTGGCATACTTGGAAAAATCAGAAGATAATGCTGATTTTGCATAGATAGTTGATTTTCTTAATGCTAGTCCTATCAGGTACGCATTAACTGTAAGTCTAACTATCTATGTGTCCTATATTGAGCAGTTTTTTTCTACTGCAAAGATCAAAACACGGTTTTTTTTTTCAATATTGATACACAAATACATGCCAAAGTCTATGGCAAGGGACTATAGTAATAAATAATTCGGTGTGAGGAGAGATCTTCACTTTAATGATGAGGATGGTATTACTTGTCTTACAAACACTGAGAGTTTTGAAAACCTTCAATTGATAGGTTATGAAAAGCTTTTTGATAAACTTACTTTTTATAAATCTTTCTTTTCCCCTCATTGGAAGTATCTCATTCATACCATCTTATAATGTTTAAGTTCTAAATCAACTGCTTGGAATGAATTTGGTACTAATATAGCATCAGCAGTTATATGTTTTGGCTAAGTAAACAAAAGTTTATTTTCTAAATTGATTTGATGGTATGTTGAGAATCTTGGATCCTAATTCTAAAAGTTTTGATGGTAATCCAAGCGTTTTTACAACGGTTTCTTTAACATCAAATTGAAATCTTTTTACAGCAGTTTTTAATGATGAATATGATACACCTTCTCATACTAAAAAGGTTTTTGCAAACATAAGAAGGCAAGGAAAAGATTTTTCAGGGACTGTGACACCCTTGTTTGCTACAATGTTGATACAATCACAAGCAGTGGAGGGTAAAGGTTCAGGACAACCCTCTAAACCCCAACACGAACGCTAGCAATGGATACGTGGCGTTCATATATTCGTGGATCGAGCTGAATTGAGCTGTCAATACTAGGTTCTTATCCCCATGCCAATCATTAGCTTAATTATGAAGCTACTTTCCAACTGAAAGGATGAAAATGCCCCTCTATCTATAACTCTCATTGGTTGGCTACTTGAAATGACGATCATACCCTTCCACACTCTTGGTTATTTAAATGAAGCTCGCATCAGACGTTTTTATCATTAGTTTTAGGTATAAAAAAATATTGTAGTGTAGCTTTTTGTTTCTAGCTTATTTTTAGAGTAGTTTCCAGCTTATTAATCTTTTTGTAAAAGCTTTTTAAAAGCTTCTTTAGCTTATTGTTCTAGATCTTTAGCTTGTTAATGAAAAGTTAGTGTTTATAATTTATCAAGTTAGCTTATTCTTCTTTTTCTCTTATTCGTTCCTTAAGCTTATTTCATAAGCTTATTTTTTGTGCTTATTCAACGAGCTTATTCATAAATAAGAAAGAAATCATATAAGCTATTTATTAGTTTATTGGATTTTTGAGCTTATTTCTTTTATAAGATCGATTAGATAAGTTTAGAAATAAAATTTTCTATTAAGCTTATAAACGAATAAGGTGTAATGGCTTATTGTTACTTTTATTGTTTTGTTCCTAGCTTAGTTCCTTTACTCGTATAAGCTATTTAGCTTATTTCGATTCAGTTTTAAGCTTATAAAACCAAATAAGCTTTAGCTTATTTCATTATAAAACTTCTTTTCATATTCGT
Organism: Tanacetum coccineum; assembly: GCA_026074375.1. NCBI lineage: Eukaryota > Viridiplantae > Streptophyta > Magnoliopsida > Asterales > Asteraceae > Tanacetum > Tanacetum coccineum. Next base: position 24,356 of record BQNB010056880.1, read on the forward strand.
TTAGCTTATTTTATAAGCCAGATCCGTGGCTTATTTTCTGTTTGAAATAAGCAGTTTGCATAGCTTATTTAGTCCTTATTTAAGCCTTCTTCTAAATCAAAACGTTTTTGTTTCGTCATTTCTTCTATTTGTTTTACTTTTCCTATAGTTAAATCTGTTTTACTTCTATTTCGGCTATCAAATTTTACAACAATAACATAGCAAGGTGAGTTGGGCCTTAGCATATTCGATTTCTAAAGAAAAACGAAAACAGTTATGATAAATTTTGCAAAATAGGAGTTTTAGTTGTTAACAGTTTTGTTGTTTTATTTTTTTGATTTTTGTGAACGGTACCGGTCAACTCATGAGGCGTGGAGCTTATGGGTTTAATAAGCTAGATAGAATTTAAATATTTTATTTAGCTTATTAAATCGGGTGTTATCGTTTATTTGCGGCTCTTCAATTCGGTTTTACCTCTTTCCCTTTTCAATTCATTAGTGTAGTATTAGTTTAAAATGCTTAGATTTGCTTATTTGATCATTATGCGTAGTGAGTAGTTCATTAGTGCTTGCTAAGTGATTAGTGGATTGGAAATTAAGTGTGGATTGTAAAAAGTTTGTTAATTAATAATCTTCGATTATTTAGATTTATAGTTTGAAAGTTTTAAAGGACAAAATCCGGAAAATAGTCAAACGACACATCTAGTAATTAATATCTTTTAAGAGATTTTTGTCAAAATAAACCAACGTTGTGAGATAATTATCTTTTCTAACGAAGTTAATTCGTTAAGTAAAACCTTAATTCACGCTTGAGGGACTTTCCACGTCACTTAGCAAGCATGTCTTTTTATTTAGTTCTCTTCGTTTAATTGTTTAGCTTATTTAGTATAATCTAGCTTAGTTTTATTTTATATTTAGTTTAAAATCAAAAACCCAAATTAAAAGATAATCAAGCATTTAAATTTCAAATATTAATGTGGTTTTCAATTCAATTCAATTCTCGTTGGGATTACGACATCCGGAAGATTGATCATTGTTTGTCCTCAAGCAATTTTCACATCTAACGGGATACTTAAACTATTACTCGACGAGCACGTTTCATGTGAATCAGAAATCATACTGAGATACATCACTTCTTTGATGATATGCTGAAAGCCTTTGACAGGGACGACTTAGTAATGTTGTGGAGTCTGGTTAAAGAGAAGTTCAATTCAATAGAACCAACAGATGACAAAGAAAGAAAGATATGGGTTGAGTTGAAGAGATTATTTGAACCAGATATAGATGATGAGTTATGGAAGCTTCAAAATCATATTCATGATTTAACTTGGAAGCTATATGATTCATGTGGAGTGCATCATGTGTCTACAGAGAAGGGAATAGACATCTACATGCTGGTAGAGAAGGAGTATCCATTGTCAAGGGAAACTCTTACATTGATGCTGGTCGCAAAGCTCTTGGTAGATCAAGATAATGAGATGTCCAGAGAACTTCTTAGGAAGATATTCATGCAGGTTGAAAGACCAAGAAGATGAAGTGTTTGGAAGAATCTTCTCAGATTTACAAGGTCACAGCTTAAGAAGTAGAAGAGTGTTTGAATACATCCTCCTAATGAAGCTAAAGCTTTTAATCAAGAAACTTGAAGATTCAGAAGGTGAACATCAAGTTTAGGGGAGGATTGTTGGGATTAAAAGGCTTCTTAGTGCTGTTGAAGTTAATGCTGCTAGTTATGATTATTACTGCTGTTGGTTATGTTTCTACTGCTGGTAAAGACTGCTGGAATACACTAAGTTATTACTGTTGTTAGAGTTAAGTTAGTACTGTTAAGGTATAAGTTAGTACTGCTTATGTGATAGGAATGAGATATATTAGGAAAAGATATGTATGAGTAGAAAACGTGTTGTAAGCCCATTAGGGTTCCTTGCTATATAAAAGGAGACCCTAGGGCATGTAGTTTATATATCTCATTTTCACATTTAGTAATATATAGCTTCAAGGTTTTGTATAACCCTAACACTATCAAGAGTGTTCGTATTAATATATTAAGGCTTAAAGTTTGGTATAATCTAGTTTGTTACTATTTTATTGCTTGTTCTTCTTAGTATCATAGACTAGATTCAGCATAGTATTTGATATATTCAATCAAAGTTTCTATCATAGTTGTCTTGGATTTATTTAATACAACTAAGCCTTTTACAAGCTAAGCAAGATCTATTCAAGTGGGATCAACAAGTTGGTCCCGGATTAAGCTCTGAAGCGACGAAGGATTAAGCTCTGAAGGAACCAAGCTGAACTCGATATTCATCACCGCTGGGGTCACTTTTAACAAGCCTAAGTAGCCCACATAAATTTACCTCAACATATAGTTTTGTAGAGTTTGTACATCTTGTCCGAGTGGTAGAGTCTTTGGCTTAGCAACCAAACCAATGTGTATTCTTATAGATAATTAACTCACCACTTCACCCAAAATCCACAAATATTTCCCATCTGTTTCCGTTTCCATGTTATCATATTACACCTACACCCCACAACCCTTTAAAGACCTGTTTGATAGTAACTATTAGTACTTACGCTAGCGGTTGAGGTTTGATTCTTTATCACGCCTATGGTAATTTGTATGCTACGACAGGTAATGAGTGTTATATTTTCCATTTCCATATTGTGTTTATACACCGATAGAGAGAGAATATCTAAACACTTATTGTGAGGTGCTAGTGTATCTTTTCCGTGCCTCTAGTTACGAGGTCTAATTTGTTGTGCCATGAAAGCCTTTAAAGAGTATGTTGAATGCCCTCGATATTGCTATTGTCTAAGTAGAAAAGCTCATTTGCTTGGGGACAAGTAAATCCCAAGTGTAGGGGTATTTGATGAGGTGTACTTTTATACACTTTTCAGGGTCATTTTACCCTTATAATCATGCAAAAATGCTTTAAATATGTGCTTAATCATTGCTTTTTGCATTTTTAGCACTTGGAAGACATTTGAAGGAAAAACACGTGACTTGGACTTAATTTTATAAGAAACCGGACAAGATGGCAAATGGGCATGAAGATACAATTCATGATTCAAGATCAAAGAGTGGAGACGCCGTCTGTATCAATTGTGATGCCGTCTGAAGCATTAAGCGACGCCGTCGGGATTTATTGTGATGCCGTCTGGATCAGCCGTCAAATATGAATCCCTAGAAACCCTAGCGTAGAGACGACGTCTGGAGAATATGTGACGGCGTTGCGCCCTGGAGTCTATATATACAAACTTGATTTTTACGTTTTAAATATACATTATCATAGAGGATTAGGGTTTAGTTTATGGAAGGTCGACTTGTACCAGATTTTGGGAGTATTTTAGGGTTTCCCAACCCTTCTATCCCATCCCTAATTGCTTGATTCATAATAGTAAAGTTCTTTTATCCTTTATCTTTCAATATGTCTTATTGTTTGATTTATTGATATTTGTGCTTCATCTATCTTGAACATGCTAGGATAGATCTTTTAAATGTTTGCTTATGATTGCATGCAAATTGGTATGTAGATCCTAATTATATTGTTTCTTGTTGATGTGTGTGCATGCTTAGACTATAGAACCCTACTTACTTAAGTGTATCAAAGATCTAGAGCGGCATGATTGTGTAGAAAGGATTCCATAGGTAACAGTCTTCATACTACCTTACCCATATGTGGATGATCCTCTTTAAGTGTTTTAATATGCATATATCTCCCTAGGGGCCTTGTAATACTCTTCATACTACCTTGCACGTGTGTTGCCCTAGCAAGATACCACGTAGACGGCGTTTTCGTGTAATTCGTCATGCTTCTCGGAAATACTTACACTTACATCGCAAGTGTGACAAGGCAATAGAGTTAGGAAAAGCATACCAAGGACCATGCATAATTAATTAAACACTACTACCCTATCATACGAATTCTCTTCTCCTTATTTAGTTTAATTATTTAATTATTAGTATTAATTAAACCACCTTCATACCCCGAGATTTTACTTGCTTTTATTAATTATAAAAAAATACAAAAATATTCTTCTTTCAATCTTCTAAATCTTAGTTTTATTTAGTTTGGACCTTCACAGTGTTATTCCCCTAGAGAATGATAACACCCCCCGTGTCTTGCCTACACTACACCACAACGGTTAGGTATACTGCCTAGGGAGTTGTAAAACTGAAGTGGGATTTACAACCTCATCAATCCACTACCAGAAATTGATTGGAAGATCAAATCTTTAATGGGATTCAAATACAAGTGCTTCCTAGATTCCTATAAAGGGTACCACCAGATACAGATGTCTAAAAAATATGAAGATAAGACGGCATTCCACACTGACGAAGGAGTCTTTTGTTACACAAAAATGCCCTTCGGGTTGAAGAAATGCAGGGGCCACCTATCAGAGGTTAGTAGACACCATATTCGAAGGACAAATAGGGAGGAACTTGGAGGCATACGTGGATGACATGGTCATCAAGTCTAAACAGAGTCAGATTTGATCAAAGACATTGAGGAGACACTATTAGCACTTAAGAAGGTAAATATGAAGTTGAACCCCAAAAAATGCTCCTTTAAAATGGAAGAAGGAAAATTCTTGGGGTACATAGTAACATCCAAAGGGATCAGTGTGAATCCTGAAAAAACAAAAGCTGTAATGAGCATGCCATCCCCCAATAATTTGAAACAAATGCAAAGCATGAGTGGCAAGCTCGCTGTTGAGGTAAATTTACGTGGACTACTTGAGCTTGGTAAAAATGACCTCAGCCTTAATGAATATCCGAAACAGCTCGGTTCCTTCGGATCTTAATCCTTCGTCTCCTAGCTGAAAATAAGAAAGAACACCGTTAGCTCACCCCAGGGTGTGAATCCGGGAGCAACTCCAGCGTAAGAATAAGTACGGTGATATGAGATAAATGCGGAGAATATAAAGTATAGTCCAGAGTCGGTGTTGTGTGTATCGTCCTGGGGAAATGAGCTCTCCCTTTATACTATTTGGGATTCGCTACAAGACATAATCGTGGGGCTCTCTCTTGGTACTATCTGTCAGTTACGTGTCATTCCAAGGATAGTGGTCCTTTACAAGGACTGTACCTTTGTCAGATTGTCCTTTGATACCACTGCATTAGGACGGAGCTAATAACTCCGAACCTAATATGTCCTTCGACACACCAGCTTTTCCGGAGTTCTGGTGGTGACTCCGGACCTGACATGTCCTTTGACAAGTCAGCCTCTCCGGAGTATTTATTTAGTTTTAGCCCGTGCTAGTTTGGCAGGAGTATCTAAGCTACATTTCTTGTTTGGATGTTTCGGGGGAGACTATACCTCATCACTCGCCGCACTAAACAGGTTCCTATCTAAAGCGGCTGTCGGTAACCCTTAATCACTTCACTTCATTATATGTTGCTCGAATACAAGTAGAAAAGAGAAGGAAAATAGAAGAAATTTAGAGAGAGAAACTAGAGAGAGAAAATGGTTGAATTACTTGCAAAATGAAATTCTTACAAATGAACCAACACCCTTTCCTTCCTTGGAGAGGGGTATTTATAGTAAAGACTAAAAGGCTTGCATGCCTTTAGTAATTCTACGGGCCGGGCTCGGGTTTACTTGGGCTTTCGCCCGATACACGTGACCGATTCGATTACAAATAAGAGCCCGTTTACCCGTCTAGCCTAATACAACGTATATTAATTTAGTGACCGAGACCTAATATAATTATGAACGAACTTCCATTGTTCGACTCAATATTTTTGAGACTAACATACTTCTTGTTTTTCTGGGTTAATTCAGTCAAAGATTTTGCAATCTTCAAAAAATCTTTGATAAATCTTCGATAATAGCCGGCAAGTCCTAA
>BQNB010056881.1:0-38468 GCA_026074375.1 Tanacetum coccineum
TTGAAAGATATCGTTGCAAGATTTGATGTTATACTTGAGAAGATGGTAGATGAGCATGAAGAGGCACGAAACTCTAACCGGACAAGTGAAGGATTTGCTTGACGTATTAGTCGATATCAAACATGACGAGAGCATGGATATAAAGTTTACTAGAGAAAACAGATACTAAGTAATTCTGTTTTCATTTCCGAATTTATTATTTGCCGCAATAGACACTACATCAGGTTCCCTAGAATGGATTATATCGGAACTTATCAATCATCCAGATATTATGAGAAAAGCAAGAGAAGAAATCTATCGAGTTGTTGGCAGAAATAGACTTGTACAAGAATCAGACATACCAAACCTTCCGTACCTCCAAGCAATTGTCAAGGAAAATTTTCGTCTCCACCCATCTACCACATTGATTCAAAGAAAATCACCACGAGATTGCACAGTGGCAGGTTACCATATTCCAGCAAACGCTAATGTTTTGATCAACATCTGGACCCTCCATAGAGACCCCAACCATTGGGAAAAACCACATGAGTTCAGGTCCGAAAGATTTATGGATAACATGTTAAATGCGAGAGGACAACATTTTCATTTCTTACCATTTGGTACTGGGAGGAGGATGTGTCCAGGAATATCGTTAGCGCAACATATGATACACACAACGCTTGGTGGTATGATTCAATGCTTCGACTGGAAGGCCGGGAAAGAGGGAACTCTACCAAGTGTTGATATGGAAAAAGGAGTCGGGGTAACACTTTCTAGAGCTAATCCTTTGATTTGTATTCCCATGGCTCTTTTTGATCCTATCCCATTCTCAGTGTAATATGTCAGTATGTTTTTTGTCAGCTACTGTAATATATATTGTATCTTCACATCCAATATTTCAATAATCATTATATGTTGTCTCTATAATTTGGTTATGATAAAAATCATTACAGCTGTTTGTTAATGATCTATTGGGTTTTAGTTATGATCTTTTTGGACTCCCTTCGATTTGTAATGATGCTTTCGAGAATGAGGAGAGTTCCATCTTTAGCCAAGAAGATTTGCTTAGGTTTTGTCATTGTCACTTCTTAGTCATTCGAAAAACATACGTGGTTGTGAACACAAAATTTTGGGATGTTATACTACATCTCTTGTTTCCAAACTAGAAGAGTATATCTGTCCATGCGATAAATGTTGGCGATTTTAGTGTCATCAACTATTTTAGGTAATTGCGATTTACTAGAGACCGTTGAGATTTCATATTGGGCTCGGATACGAGTTAAGAAAGTGTGGAGAGCACACTCGTTAAACTAGTATGAACTCGACCATGACAAGATGCGGGGTTAAGAAAATTACCTTATTTTCCCGCCTAAACCCAACCAACATGCCTGTTGGTGAAGAGTCGTGACTGTTGGGAATTAATCAACTTTTAACCGACTTTAACCATTTTAACTGTCAAATTGTTTGTTTATATAACAAATATATCTGGTCTCTTCTAATATATGAATATTCATATAATTCTTCTATGTTTTTGCTTTGATCTCTTGTGCCTAGACTGAAAGTCTTCTTAAATAGGGTCGAAATACTTTATACGGAAAGTGAACTCAACACGATTCAAGTAAGATATCCAAGATTTGTTAGATGATAGGCTAAATAAGGCCCAAGCCTAATCACGGGCTTAAGGTCAATTAGATTTAGAGTTATGTTAGCTTATTTACCAAGCCATGTTCTATTATAAATAGACATGAAATCTTATGTAATTAACAATTCATTCAATCAATATATCACATCTTTCATGGTATTAGAGCTTTAGGTTAGATCCACAAAGAAAATTTGCTATCCGGTCATCGGCTTGCCGATGATCCGGAGGGATTCCTTTCTTTTCTCTTTATATATTTTTTGTTTCATTAGAATTTTGTTTTTCGTATTCAATACATAAACCCTAAACCCTAGCCGTCAAAGAAAAAAAGAATATGTTAATTGCCTTCCACCATATTTCTTTTTTCTTCCTCATATAATTTTCTCTGTTGTTGAAGATCAATGTCGTTGACAACAAAGTTGACCACCAAATTGCCGCTTCCTCTTAAAGGCAAAGTAAGCCATGACGCAAAAAAAAAAGTCATAAAAATGGAGAAAACCGCGAAGCAGTATATAATTATGTCGCCAAATACAAGTCGATCTTTATGCAAGGAAACGATAAAGAGGAGGAGAAGAAAAGAAAACAAGAAGAAAGCGATTTCAACATTCTATCCAGTTCCTACGTCCGAAAGCCTCCCGTTCGAACTGTCGGGGAGTGTTAGATGATAGGCTAAATAAGGCCCAAGCCTAATCACAGGCTTAAGGTCCATTAGATTTAGGGTTACGTTAGCTTATTTACCAAGCCATGTTCTATTATAAATAAACATGACAATTCATTCAATCAATATATCACATCTTTCAAGATTATCATCAATAAATATGTGCATGCATGCTGAGTATGTATGTCTTTCATTAATTAGCAACTGTACGTGTTTTGGTGATAATTTGAGATATTACTCTCTAATAGTACGAGTTATGTTATGGTTTATTTATATTTCGGTTTGGTTTTGGATCGACTACCTTAAAAGAAGGATTTGTTGCATACTCTCAGAAATACAAGACTTGATCAAATTTTGGTTACATGGATTTGCATAACCAAGCATATTTACCACTATCAACTAGAAACAAATTCTATCTTGCAATCGGTATTAAATCTATCTTTCTTCTCTTGGTTGATCATAAAACAATAGTTATATACTGTTAGGCGGATGAAGACCGTTGCCTTGAATTGTTAACTAATCAAGACAGCGTATCAGGGATACAAGGATTATCCGCCACATATAACTCCAAAACAACGTATCAAGGATCTACTATGCACTTCCTGATCACAACTTTCATATATATATTTTGATAATCATATGTAGAGCATCTCATTTCAATCAATTTCACTTCCCTTTCACAGCTTATGTCTTTGAATTTGATTCTCTTATCATAGATTAGGTTTGTTTTAAAAAAAATACATCTCAACAGACTCTTTGAGACAAAAAGTCGTGTTTGTTTTATTTTCATTACGGAAATAGAATTAATATATTGACCTCCCTTTTAAAAATCACAAATGATTATTTATTTCTTGAAATTTGGAAAAACACAACAGAAAACTGAGACAATAAAATTTTCTCACACACCATTAGCCACACATATAGCATTATGTTTGTGACTGTGAACCAAATAATCTTGTTCGATACTTCTTATGTAAATATTAGAATAGACGTAGAGACCATATAGTTGAGTTAGAAACTTAATAACCGAAAAAACGGTGTAAGGGGGGGTGTGGGTGATTTAGGCTGGCAGTTTTTTTTATTTCGGTTATAGACAACCGAATGTATATATACATGCATGTACAGAATCATTTAGAAGAAGACAATAAAAAACTTATTCATATTACAATTTTGCAACTCATACCATTCATCGATCCAGAATATTGTGGGACAACATTTGGCATCAAGAGCAAGTGTTATATCGTTACGATCTCGAACTCGGATAACAATCAAAAGAACTCCGGCTTGGATACGAACGAAAGACGGACAGGATCAAGAGCGATTTACGGAAAGTGTTTTCTCTCTTCTCTTCCAAGAGAGACAACAAAGTTGAATAAGTAGGCGCGAAAAAGATAGTGCACGATCATTTTTGCGTGGGGTTGCAAACGTGGTACACCAAAACGATATTGGTTGGTACAAAACTTCGTGAAATACGAAGGGGAAAGGAAATGAAGAAGCCCGTTTGTACACAAACGAGAGGGAAAGGCTGCGGCCTGTTTTTTTTGGTGTTGGCTGTTAAACGCGAACAGGAAAAGGAAAAACGAACACTTTGTTTTTTTTTTTTTTTTTTTTTCGGTTTTTAAAACGAGTGGGACCGACTTTGTAAATCCGGATAAAATCAAGACAAAGTCGAAAGGAAAACGCGAGGGTACATCGCGAGGAACGTTGTTGTGGAAAGGTTTGAATTCGTATACGAGGAACGGTGTGGAAGAAGTGTCGGGACGACACAAGGAAAACAACAACGGAAAATCAGAAACAAACAACCAGTTTGTTTCGGTGAAATCAGAAGCGAAATTTGTTTCGGTGTAAAAGAAATCAGAAACAAGAAATTTTGTTTCGGTATATTACTTTGTGCATAGATTGGTTGAATTTCGAAGCACAAAAGAAAAAAAACGTGTAAGTGTGGTACAGGAAAAGAAGTTCAACACAACTAAGAATGGATTGCAAAGTTTGGTTGAGAAAAGACAATTTGACAAAAGCAGAAGGTCCGTAAGTCATTTGGGTGTGGTTCTGAATTTGAACAAATTTGGACTCTGCAAAGGAAACGGGACAAGGAAAGATATCTGCGAAAATCACCAAGGTAAAAAACTCCTTTTATGTTGGGTTTTTTTTCTATTTTATTAGAAAACATCATTTATATATTAGGAATTCCAAGTACATATTTTGATCCCGTAGCACTAGCTTTTGCGAAAAAAAAGGAGACTACCGTAGCCATATTAGTAGAGATACCACTAGGAAGGATAATTCCCATAAGCACTAGAAAGTGTAAATAATTAGCACCGCTAAGATGGCTGGTGACGATGCACAATACCAATTCTCTAAGTTAAAAACCACAAATTACACAGTTTGGGCTATACAAATTAAGGTTATACTAGAACCTAAAAAGGACACGCAATTAGATGATAAGAAGGATAAGTCAGCAATAGCCTTCTTATATCAAGCGTTGACCGAAGATGTAATTTTACAAGTAGCAAGTTGTAAGACGACCAAGGAATTATGGGAATCACTTAAGAAAAGACACGTTGGAGAAGAGAAAGTGCAACAAGCACGGTTACAATCATTGATGATTGGGTTTAACACACTTCAAATGAAGGATGACGACACGGTGGATGCATTTACGGCTAAACTAAACGGCTATGCCACGAAGGCAAAAGAATTAGGGAAACCTTGGATGAATCACTCTTAGTACGAAAACTATTAGATTCCACACATGATTGATTCATTCATATAGTAGCATCCACTTAGAACAAACAAGGTGATCTAGAGACATCACTTAGGACCGAGAATCACTGGGAAACTCAAGGCATTTGAGGAATAGGTTAAGCTCCGATAGGAGGACAGAAGGCCAGGAATAACCTTTTATTCGGCACAAGGCGAACACTAGGAAAAGAAGGCGTTTTAAACGCGGAGGTAGTTAAATTTTTCACGAGGGAAATTGGAGAATAAAGAACAGAAATAACTCACAAGGAGGGAACTCAAACCACAAAGGAAACTCAAATAAGAATAAAGGTGAGTGGGATTTGAGTAAAGTACGATGCTTCAAGTGTCAGAAACTTGGACATCTTAGAAAGGATTGTAGAGGAACGTCAACAACTCAGGAACAGTCGATACATTATCTTAGAAGACGCATGAACCCATCACTATTAATGGGACTACACTAGAGGAGTATGTTGAATGAAGCCAAATTCATACCAGATACAATATGCTTCGGAGTGTGCAAGCATATGGTATTTAGATAATGGTGCAAGTAACCATATGACGGGAGTCAAGAGTCATTTTAGGGATATTGATGAAAGCGTAACAGGACGAGTACGTTTTGGAGATGGATCGTATGTACAGATAATGGGTAGAGGCTCTATATTATTAGGTTGTAGAAACCTAGAACAAAAGATAGTATCGGATGTATACTATATACCAAATCTTAAGAGCAACATACTAAGTCTAGGACAACTTACGGAGATAGGTTGTAAGGTCATCATGGACGGAAACAAATTGACTTTGTATGATAAGAATAAAAGGTTGTTGATGAAGGTTGAAAGATCTAAAAATAGACTTTACAGTATTAGATTACAAATAGAAGCACCTATATGTCTCTTAGCAAATGTAGATAACCAAGCATGGTTATGGCATGCTTGAAATTACGGTCATCTTAAATTTGATGATATAACAAGCATGATAATAGGAAATCTATGTGGACAGGAATACCAGGGTATAAATCAGCCCGGACAGATTTGTGATGCATGTTTATTAGGAAAACACAGTAGAACACCATTTCCAAACCAAGCTAAATTCAGATCAAAGAACCCGTTGGACTTAGTATATGGAGATCTTTGCGGTCCTATAAGTCCAGCCACACACTCAGGCAAGAAACTTATATTCTTGTTAGTAGATGATTGTACACGGTTCATGTGGGCTTACTTTCTGACATCGAAAGATCAAGCATTTAGTACTTTCAAGGAATTTAGACAGCAAATAGAAATGGAGATGAGGGTAAAATTAAGAATGCTAAGAACAGATAGAGGAGGTGAATTTACATCAAATGAATTCACTAAATACTGTAAGGAAAATGGAATAGCGCGACAGTTGACAGCACCTTACTCACCACAACAGAATGGAGTAGTGGAGAGAAGAAATAGGACAGTGTTATCAACTACGAGGAGTATGATGAAAGCAATGAAGTTACCTTTAACTTTTTGGGCGGAAGCAGTTAGTGGGGGGAACACGCAATTTTATATACTTCAATAGGGTATACAGAGCCCATGGAGTTTAAAACTCCATATGAGGCACTCTACAACAGAAAACCAAACTTAGAAAACCTAAGAATATTCGGATGCACAGCTTATGCAAAGATAACAACACCTCACTTGAAAAAGCTGGATGATAGAAGCATACCATTGGTTTACTTAGGAGTAGAGGAAGGATCAAAAGCATGTAGGTTATATGATCCTATAGCAAAGAAAAAACATGTTAGTAGGGATGTAAAGTTTATGGAAACAAAGCCGTGGGATTGGAATAAAGATGAAGAAGATACAAGTACACAAGACACGTTTTGGGCTAGTTTTGTGGTAGAAGGAGTTGACAATGAAAGCGCTACACCAGTCAACATAGATATCAATGATAATTTGTGATATGTATCATGAATGGATCCACTGATTAATGATCCTAACACGCCAATACACCACCAACACACACTTAACAACCCACACTCAGAAGACGAAGAACGAGGCATACTATTAGTTCAATGGAGAACTCAGGATATAGATTTGAGAATACCAGTACGAGGTTTCAAAAATTTAACTGAAATCTATGAGAATGCACAGAGAGTAGAAATTGGAAATTTACTACTTATAGAAGAAGAACCCCGTAACTACAAGGAAGCATCGATAGACAAGAAATGGATTGAGGCCATGGAGATTGAACTGGATTCAATCAACAAGAATAATACATGGACTCTTACAACATTGCCACCGGATCAAAAGGCAATAGGACTCAAATGGGTTTATAAGACCAAAAGGGATGCAGAAAGAAAAGATCATTCACAATATAAGGCTAACGATTAGTAGCAAAAGGATTTGTACAAGGAACACGGTATATGATTCGATGAAGTATTTGCACCAGTTGCTAGGATAGAGACGGTTCGGTTAATATTAGCATTAGCAGCATATCATGGATGGCAAGTACACCACCTAGATGTAAAATCAGCATTTTTACATGGAGATTTAAAGGAAGAAGTCTATGTTACACAACCTGAAGGATTCATTCAACAAGGAAACTCAGGGAAAGTTTACAAACTCATTAAAGCATTATATGGGTTAAGACAAGCACCGAGAGCTTGGAATATGAAGCTTGATCAAACCTTAAAATCGTTGGATTTTAAGAAATGTAATCTCGAACAAGCAGTCTACACAAGGAGAAGCAAGACTTCTACACTTATAGTTGGAGTATATGTAGATGATTTGATAATCACGGGCACTCCAAGGAAGGAAATAGACGCATTTAAATCCCAGATGAAGGATAGATTTGAAATGAGCGACTTAGGCTTATTGGCTTATTACCTTGGGATAGAAGTTACACAGACAGGAGGAGAGATCACAATCAAGCAAACAGGATACATTAACAAGATCTTGAAGGAAACAAGTATGACGGATAGTAATGATCGAGATTACAATGGATCCGATACTAGTTGGTCAAGGCAGGGAAGATGGAAAACTCAGTTGACGCAATCTTATTACAGATGCTTTAATTGGATAGTCTCATGGTACCTTTACTACCTACAAGGGACCAGATCTTAGTTATTCAGTTGGAATTGCTCAGCAGATTCATGCAAAGACCGAAGGATAATCACCTGAGGCGGTTAAAGCAAGTAATCCGGTACATTAAAGGAACAAAGGAGCATGGCATAATATACAAGAAAGAAGGCGGCTGCAAGATTACAGGTTACAGCGACAGTAGTTATGGAATCAACACCGATCAAGGAAAAGGAACTACTGGCATAGTATTTTACTTTGGAGAGTCACCTATCACGTGGTGCACTCAGAAACAACCAACAGTGGCGCTATCATCATGTGAATCAGAATTCATGGCGGCTACTGGAGCAGCATGTCAAGCCTTAATCTTAAAATTTGCTTAAAACGATATACTTAGTGAATTAACTGGATGGGAAGAAGAAAGGATAAACGCTGAAAGGTCGATAAACATTTTCAGCAATAGCATCGTCAAGAATCCAGTTTTTCTGGACGCAAGCAAAAGCACATCGATATTCAGCTACAATTTCACTAGAGATTGCGTAGAAGGAATGGGACTAAATGAGGAACACGTCAGCGGAGAACTACAAAGAGCTGATATTTAACAAAGGGCATCTACCAGATTGAAGTTCGATGTACTATGCGACATAATGCGCGGAGTTCATAGATTTAGGAAGAAGCAACGATCAAGATAAGGAGGAGAATGTGAAACCAATAATCTTGTTCTTGATATCTTCTTATTGTAATAATTAGATAGAAGAAGGAACCATATCGTTAGATAGAACTTATAACCGAAAAAACGGTTAAGATTAGTTTATTCGGTTATCGTCAAAACCACCCGCAATGTATATATACATGACATGTACAGAATCATTTAGAAGGAATACAAATAAAAACTTATTCATATTAAATTTTCTGGCAATCATACCATTATCGAATCCAGAATATTGTGGGTACTAACAGTGACATGTGCAGTCCGATTCAAGACAGCAAGATGATCACATCGATTCATCATCATTTTTCATATGACCAAGTGGATGGTTGAATAGTTGGATATCACAGTACTTGCAACTTGTTGCAATGGAGAGCCAATATCACCAAAGCTATTGATAGTCATTAATCATTGTTCACCGCGTTCCTCAACTGTACGCGATATCACGCCAGAGAGTTAATGACACAATCGTCTGGATGAAAATCGAAGAGGACATCGAAACCATGAAGTGCATTTAGGATCAACCACCGGGTAAAGAAAAGCACGGGCAACTTGGGCCGCTCTCTTAGCATGAGATGGCACCCGGGTGCCATGTATTAGCCATATTGTTGAATAACTTTATTTTCTGTCCTTCATATTTCATCCCATCAAGGGCTGCCAAGAAAATCACATCATAAATTCTTCAATTATCAGTCACATCCATTATATCGCCAGTGTGAGACATCTTTCTTTTTGGACAAGTCTTAGATCAGCTGAAACGAAGCCATGAATTTTGCCATAGTGTCAATTATTCTTTGTTGTGGAAAAGTTGTATCCTTGAGATGGTAAGAAGCCAAGACTATTGAGGTGATAAGGAATGGGGTGCCAAAACTCATATAATGCGACACGTTCAGGGGTTTTTTGTGTTGTGGTGGAACAGTGTTTATTAAGGATGTCATACTCGAGACGACCAAGCTTGAGATAATTGGAATAGTAAGGAAAAATATTAAGATGATGAAGAGGATTTTTGTAAGATCCTAAAATTGTGGAGAAGTGAGCTTCAAGTAGGCCCTCGGCCCATAACACAAAGTCAAATGAGGCTTTGACCTTTATTTCCGTATATTGGCTGGGAGAGTGGCTAGTTAATAAAGAGTGCGGGATGCATGAAAGTGGAGAGTTGAGTGCAGAGGTTGTCGACATCTTTAGAGGGTTGAGTGTTTCAAGTTTTCGGAAAGTTTATCCTAAATCTGGCACACTTTCTCAATTAAAATGTGCTCTTCTTGGACTTGGACTTGGACTTGAAGTGATTCCATTTTGATACTTACGAAAACCTAGCTCGAAATTTGGCAGTTATTTCTTATAATCTACAGTAGAACTTTTTGATTGAAGAATAAGTAGTAATTGTGTTTTTGCATAATTGTCATGTGATGATGCGTCTTATTTATAGACCCATCTCAGTTCCACATAGCATTGCGAAGAAGGGACGAGTCATGCTTGGTATTAACATTTGGAACATGATAATTATTGTTAACAAGGTATTAATAAAAAAACTATCTGCTATTAACATTGCTAATCAAGAAAACCCTTTATAATATTTAATACCTTCAATGGATAGTTGTAAATTTTATATTAGACCAAGATTGAACGATTCAGGAAGCACTTGTTGTTTAAAGATTCAAAGATCAACAAAACCCTTAATTAACACATCTTCACTACATTTGCTCATTATAGCTATGATTTTTCTCAATTAATAAAATGATATTATATGGTTTTTTCATATGAGGCCATAGATGCTTCAGTTCTTATGCTTTCATACTTGCATTGTTCATACAAACTAACAATGTCGCCATAAAATTTAAATTCAGTGTGACTTCCAGATTTGCACTACCTCATATTTGCATTGATTTTCTTGTTGAATATCTTCACCATTTCAGTTTAAATCTCAAAAGTATGGTTTACTTTGATATTTTGTTTTAGCTTTATAATTATTGAAATTACTAATCTTTTTTTTTCGAACAGCAATGTGTATTAAAAACTCATTCTAGTAAGATGCTAGAAGAGGGGGGGGGAGGGGGGGGGGGGTTTACAAGAAATATTGTTACACACTGTCAGCCATTTTAGGATCACCCCTTTAAAATCAATCAATCCATGTTGGATTGAGTTTTCTATTCCTATTAAGGATCCAAGAATAGAAGATTGTTAGCCGGGTACTGATAGGTATTTTATTCATATTGTAAATGGTCCTTAAGGGTTGGCTTTAGGTCGATGCATAGCTTTTTCCTTTAATTCCTTATGGTCCAAAATGTGGTTTGATACCACATGTCAAAACATGCTTTGATGCGCTTGTCGTAAGTAACCCGGTCACCCCATTGGATCAAGTCTCAAAGAATTTTAGGGAAATCCGCGAATCCCCACCAAGTTGCAACCATGGACCACAAAGAGGAGGCGATGGTGCATTCCACAAACAAGTGCTGAATTTGTCCGTGTGTTTTTAACATAAGTGATCATTCAACTTTGGTACAAGGTAGGTGACGTCTGATTTTTATATTGTTGTTAATAACCCTTTATGTCACTCATTACAAGAAGATACTAACATGATTAGTTTGGACAATGTTTACCAGGCTACATTGTTTTTGGTGTTCGGATGCAATCAAATTTGCAAAATATGCGATGAGGATTGAAAACAGTTTTATGTGTGCGAAAGTTTCATGTCTTGCAAGAGAATTAAGGGTTTGACGTTTGGGTCTGCAACTGAATGTGGTATGCAAGTATTATTTTCATTACCAAATGTGTGTCAGGTCTGCAAATATTAGGTCGGCAAGTATACAAGTGTGATAGTGTGATCTTTGTCTCATTACTAGTCATAGGATTGTATTTTTTTTTAAAGTGGGAGCCCTCCCCTTTCTGGTGACTAAAAAGAAAAACAAATTACCAAAACTCCTACATCCCTAAATCTATTGATCGATTTTCGTTCAATCCTAACCTACAAATCTGATTCTAATCCTTTCTTATTTCGTTTCTGGTTGTGATTAATCCTTTGGACTAATCGCTCGCTTGTTAAGGTTTGGTTTGCGAGTAGGGTTATCGTTACTTTTGTCGCTGTTAATTCCTGTTTGTTCTCCCTATATACACCATTCGTTTCTATATCTGTTCTAATCATCTTGATTATAGATGATATAGCTAATAAGTTGAACATGGGTTTACAACATATTGCTTGAGTAAAGTTGTTCTTTCTTGTGCTGATATAAACCCTAATCCAGTTTAAGGTTTCTATGTTAAATTGAAGATTGACATTACTTTTCTTCTTGTAGTTTTCTTGATCGCATGTATTGATGATGACAGCAGGTTTCTTGGATCCGGGAGGGGGTGGTAAAAAGAAGAATAATAAGCAGGGGAATGGTTCGCCAAAGTTCTGTAATGGATCATGCGTCTTTTCCTTCGTTACATGAACATATGCCATCGTCCTCTGGTGGTGAATTTGGGGTAGAACAGGTGGCGGTTGCTTCTAAAAAGATTATCGGGAATGAGGGTTGTGTTAGTACGGGGTTTACTGATTCTATCCCTATGCAAAACACTACTACACCCATATGTGAACCTTCTAAGTTTGCTGATGGGATGAGCAAAGGTACTGCTGATGAGGACGTGACTATGACTAAGAATATACTCAATCAGGCAGTCATCATGTAATAAATAGGGGGCCGATCTTGTATTTTAATACTACTAGTCCTAATCCGAGTCTGAATGGTAGTGCTACAATGAATGGAAGTGAACATGTTGAAAATACACATGTTAATGTGGTTCCTCCATAATACACTACTAAACTTACGCCTACTTCTTCAACTATGGCTAATCTTCGAAAACTTAATGCTAATGTGCCTAATGATGCGGATTATGACGTTTCGTTTCCCTTGGATTCGGTCCATGAGGTTAATGAGAGAATGAAGAATTCGCTATAATTCATGGCCGAAAAACAAAGTTGGACTTGTAACTAAGGAGAAAGACACAGTTGGCCTGTTCTCTCAGTTTTTAGGTACAATTTCTTGTAATGCCAGCCTCACACCTTTGACTTATAATTCATGGCTGATAGTACCAGATAAGGAGGTGATGTGGAAATATGTGTTGGTATGCTTATAAGCCTGATTTGTGCCCTTTTTGTGTATAAAAGCTTCTCTTATTCTATTAAGATACTACATTTTTTGAAAGGAAAATACGTTGTACCGGATAATGCTAAATCTTTGGTGCTAACGACTATCAGAGCTTGTTGGAATGGATACAAATGTAGGATCAAGAAAAAGCACTTCTATAAATTTAAGGATATACAAACAAGATGGAAGAATCGACCAAAATCCATTCCAAAAAAGGATTTTTCACAGTTGCTAACTTTATATAGCAAGAAAGATGTGATGGTAAATCAATGTCAATATTTCTTTACTAAAACTATCTATATATTTGTATTAGTTTGCCTTTGTTGTGCATGATTTGAATTGAAATTTTTAACCTTGTAGAAGTGTTGTTTGGCGGCAAGGGATTTGCGCTTGTCTCAAAAAAACATGCACACAGCTGGTCCAAAAAGTTTTGCCAGGATTCGTGAGGAAATGGTAATGTCTTTGCTGCCATATTTGAGGTTTATGCTATCCACATGAATGGTACATCTTATTGATGTATATATTGATTATAAATACAGAAAAATGAAGATCTTAACAAGGAAGAACCTAGCTTAACTCAAATGTTTGAGCGCACACGCCAAAGGAAAAAAGGAAATGTGTATGCTGATACATATGATGACACGGAGAATTAAATCGTACGATAATAAAACACCTATATCAATTGTATCATGTATTGCTATTTTGTTTTGTTAACTTTTTAATTCTTACACAATATTGAAGGGAAAAAAATGAGGAACTATAATCCTCCAGTACATGAAAGTGCTCCTGCACATCCTTTCCTGGCTGTTATGAACAAAGAGTATGATGGACATTGTAGACTTTTTGATAGAGGTGTTACTAATACATTAATAAAGAAGGTGAATGGAGATGGTAGTGCATCTGCGGTCTTGAGGGAGATTGTGAATCACCCACGGTTAGTTTAGAAGGTGAAAAGGGTCAATCTGCAAATATGTTAAGAGATTTTGAAGCGAACTAGATATTAATCAAATCGTTGTTCAATTTTTTTTTTTGAAGCGAACTATGAAAGGAGAATGAGTGTGTTAAAAGAGGATCATGCAAGGCAACTAGAAGCTATGCAACAAAAAAATGACGACGACCGTGAAAAATTGATTGAAGATGCTGTGCGGAAGATATTAGGAAAACTACCTCTTGAATTTGTCCGTGGGTTTTTAACATAAGCGATCATTCAACTTTGGTACAAGGTACGTGACGTCTGATTTTTATATTGTTGTTAATAACCCTTTATGTCACTCATTACAAGAAGATACTAACATGATTAGTTCGGACAATGTTTACCAGGCTACATTGTTTTTGGTGTTCGGATGCAATCAAATTTGCAACTACGATGAGATGAAATAGTTATGTCGAAGATACATGTGGATGAAAATCAAGTACTATCCGCGGGTGCAATTGAATTTTTTTGTGTTTCATTATGCCTTATGCCATGTATATATGCTCGTTATTTTGATGTTGGAAAATCTTTTAGTTGAATATGATATTATCGACCATATATTGTTATCGCACTCGTGGAAGTTATGAACTTTATGGAAGTTTGACATTTGTATTTGGAATATGATATTGTTGAGTAGTGCTATTTAGACCTAAAATGCATGCATAAATCACTTGTACATGTGTATTATATGTCTTTCTCTCTCCAAATTCCCACCAATTATTTTTTCAAATCCACTAATCAAATCATCAGGTGCATTAGTAGGCATCATTGTTAGGCACAACAATAATTTTTCTTTTAATAAAACTTTGCCTTGTTTGTAGCTTTTGAATTTTGTAGAGTAAATATGCGGCACTAAAAAGCTAAAGTTAATAATTAAAAAAAAAAGAAGTGTTGTAATAAATGATGGAAAGTGTTGCACTTGATGCGTAAAAGTGTTGTCATTGCTCGGTGTTGTATAGTAAGAAGTGTTGCACATAAGTATCAAAAGGGTCGCCATATGGAGGCAACACTTTGCCAAAAGTGTTGCACATTATGGAAAAAATGTCGCTTTAGACCTAAGGCAACGGAGCCTAAGGCGGCACTTAAAAAAGTGTAGCACTAATCATAATGCAACATTTTTTAAGCCTAATACAACACTTTTCAAGTGTTGCTTTAGCTCTATTTTCTAGTAGTAATTGTGTGATTGAGATTTTCACGTTTCCAAATTATTTTCTTAAATGGGTTGGATTGAAGTAAAATTAATATTCAATCCGGAATTCTACATATAACTCCAAAACAACGTATCAAGGATCTACTATGCACTTCCTGATCACAACTTTCACATATATATTTTGATAATCATATGTAGAGCATCTCATTTCAAACAATTTCACTTCCCTTTCACAGCTTCTGTCTTTGAATTGGAAGTCTCAGGTACTTACTACATACAAGACCAGATCTTAGTTATTCAGTTGGATTGCTCAGCATATTCATGCAAGACCCGAAGGAACATCACCTGAAGGCGGTAAAGCAAGTAATCCGGTACATTAAAGGAACAAAGGAGCATGGCATATTACATGAAAGAGGCGGTGCATGATTACAGGTTTACAGCGACAGTTAGGGGTTTTATGGAATCAACACGAACATGGAAAAGGAACTACTGGCATTAGTATTTTACTTTGGGAGTCACCTATCACGTTGGTGCACTCAGAAAACAACCAACAGTGGCGCCCTATCATCATGTGTATTCAGAATTCATGGCGGCTACTGGAGCAGCATGTCAAGCCTTATGGTTAACATGGATTTGCATAACCACTGCACAAGCATATTTACCACTATCAACTAGATACAAATTCTATCTTGCAATCGGTATTAAATCTATCTTTCTTCTCTTGGTTGATCATAAAACAATAGTTATATACTGTTAGGCGGATGAATACCGTTGCCTTGAATTGTTAACTAATCAAGACAGCGTATCAGGGATCTACATGGATTATCGGCCACATATAACTCCAAAACAGCGTATCAAAGATCTATGCACTTCCTGATCACAACTTTCAAATATATTTTGATTAGAACATCTCATTTCAATCTATTTCACTTCCCTTTAACAGCTTTTGTATTTGACCTTGATCTACATGGTGTTTGTTTAAAAAAAATACATCTTAACAGACTCTTTGAGACAAAAAGTCGTGTTTGTGTTATTTTCATTACGGAAATAGAATTAATATATTGACCTCCCTTTTAAAAATCACAAATGATTATTTATTTCTTGATATTAGGAAACACACAACAGAAAACTGAGACAATAAAATTTTGTCACACACCATTAGCCACACATATAGCATTATGTTTGTGACATGAGCATTGCGATTCAAGACAGAATGATCACATCGACTCATCAATCATTTTCATATGACCAAGTGGATGGTTGAATGGCTGGATATCACAGTACTTGCAACTTGATGCCATGAGAGAGCCAATATCCAAAGCATGATAGTCATTATCAATGTTCACCGGTTCCACAAACTTACGCGATATCACAACAGAGTTAATGACATCATCGTCTGGATGGAAAATCGAGAGGACATGGAACCCGTGAAGAGCATTAGGATCAACCACGGGGTAAAGAAAAGCACGGGCACCGTGGGCGCTTCTTAGCATGAGGATGGCACCAGGTGCCATGTACTTAGCCAAATGTTGAATAACTTTATTTTTGTCTTCTATATTCATCCCAACAAGGGCTGCCAAGAAAATCACATCATAATTCTTCAAATCATCAGTCACATCCATTATATCGGCAGTGTGGAACACCATTCTTTTGGACAAGTCATGATCTAAAACCCAACGAGAAGCCATGGTATTTTGCCAATAGAGTAAATATCATAGTTTTGTAAAAGTTGTATCCTTGAATGGTAAGAAGAGGCCAAGACTAATTGATGTGAAAGGTAAAATGGGCAAGACCCCTTACAAAGGCGACAGAACGTTTAGGGTTTTTTGTGTTGTGCGAATAGTGTTTATTAAGGATGTCATACTCGAGACGACCCCAAGCTAGATAATTGGAATAGTAAAGGAAAAGATATTAAGATGATAAGAGGATTTTGAAAGGAACCTAAAATTGTGGAGATTGAGCTTCAAGTAGGCCCTCGGCCTCACCACAAAGTCTAATGAGCTTAGACCTTATTTCCTGTATATTGGGTGGGAGAGTGGCTACGTTAATAGAAGAGTGTGGGATGCATGCGTGGACGAGTTGAGTGAAGAGGTTTTCCTACATCTTTAAGGCTTGAGTGTTCAAGCTTGAAAGTTTGCTCCATAGAAATCTGGCACACTTTCACAATTAGATGCTCTCTTACTCTTCATGACGTGGACTTGGAGTGAGTCCATTATGATACTTCATGCCTAACTCGAAAATTGGCAGTTATTTCCTTATAAACTACAGTAGAACATTTGATTGTTTGAATCTAAGATATAATTGTGTTTTTTGCATAATTGTCATGTGATAGTGCTCTAATTTATAGTTCATATCTAAGTTCCATTCCACATAAGCAATGGTGAAGAAGGAACGAGTCATGCTTGGTATTAACATGACGACACCTAACAAAACCCTTTGCATTTGGAACATGATAATAATTGTTAACAAGGCATTAATAAAAAAACTATCTGCTATTAACATTGCTCATCGACAAAACCCTTTATAATAATTAATACCTTCAATAGATAGTTGTAAATTTTATATTAGACCAATATTGAACGATTCACGAAACATTTGTTGTTTAAAGATTCAAAGACGGTTTGGTCAATTACCTATTTAGCACTTTATAAAAACACATATCGCTCTTTAGGTAAATCTCTGGATATTGAAAAAGACCATTTTAAAATCATTACATTTAACTGACAATATTATATTACGAGACTAGAACTTCAAAAAAGAAATAATATATCTTGTTAGCTACTACTGTACTTAATTAGCACATCTTCACGCCATTTGCTCATTATATATAGCTATGATTTTTCTCAATTAATAAGATGATATTATATGTTTTTTTCATATGAGGCCATAGATGCTTCAATTCTTACTAGCAGGGTACCCGCGCGTTGCAGCGGCGGATATCATGTGATTAAAGTTTAGACGTGAACAAAACAAAAATAAACTGATTAACCGGAGAAAAAAAAAAATCTAAGTTCGACGTGATTCACATGTTTTTACCGGTTTCGACCGGTCATCTCCGTTTTATTTTCGGACGAATTTTATTGGCTAGCCAAACCGGTGGCGACACCGATTTCTGGTTGAACCCTTGGTACCAGTTCATTTTCAAAACCAATTATCAATCAACTAGTTAGCATAAAATTGTTTTAAGCTTTATATATTTTATTAGTTTGTATAATGTGTATTTTTCATTTTATGGGTGTTTTTAAAGTAACATTGATTAGTGTATTAAATTAGTTTATACTTGTAACATATGCATGGGGGAATAAATGTTGTACATTTTGCTTTAATATATGTATTTTTCATTTTAGGGTGTTTTAAAAATAACATTAATTAGTGTATTTTATTAGTAAATACTTGTAACATACATGGAGAAATAAATATTGTACATTTTGCTTTAATATTTGTATAGTGTTAATATTGATTTTTGTGGTGATAGTTGGCATTTAAAGATTGTACATTATGCTTTATAACTTCGATTACTTAATTTTTTTGAGGTGAAAGGTTGCATTTAATGATTGTACATTATGCTTTATAACTTTGATTACTTAATTTTTTTAAGTCATTAAATAAAGAGATAGTGTCTAATTTACTTTATATGTAGTATAGATGCTTTCATACTTAAACTTGTTCATACACACACTACAAGAAAAACTGGAACCGCGACGAGGATTTATGTCATGGAGAATCGGATATGATAATGAATCATATCTGATTCACCATGACAGATGGCCTTATACATGTAAACACAAATACACATAGAAATGTTGACAATGTTGGATATTTGTGTTTACATGTATAAGGCTATCTATCATGGTGAATCATATATGATTCACCATGAATCATATATGATTCACCATGACAGATAGCCTTATACGCGTAAACACAAATACACACAATCATGTTAACCAGTTGCTGCCTACTACGTAATCACCCATCTATCCCTCTACTCCACTAACCCGAATCTCCCCACATCAGTCCACTTACTAGCACCATATTATTAACAAGCCAATACACAATCAACTAGTCCCTAATTTCTTATCAAATAGCCCCCAAAAGTCAAAAATACTTTAAATCTCTTATCAAAACACATCAACAAAGTTCTTAAAAAGCAATACATATATGATTCTCAATTAACAAACTTAACAAAGAATCGTATATGATTGTCTAAAAAAAATCATTCAAAAACACTACTCATTTCAACACAAAACAATACTCATTCTCTAAAAACTCATCAAAACTATCAATAACCATACAAATAAGCATATTTAGCACAAAAACAAACAAAAACAAGAAAAGCATAAAAACTAAGCCTAATAAGTAAAATAAGCATAAAAAGAAAGAATTAATCGGAAAAGTTATCGTCGCCGACAACTGGTGACGGTTTCAAGGATGATTGGACCTCCGATTTAGCCGCCTTTCTAGCTGCACGTTCAGCAACAATATCCATCAATCGTTTTTGGGGTAAAATTAGGGTTAAAAATGATTGTTTGTATGGTTAGAACGATTGATTTTGGGGATAGAGAGAGAAAGTAAACTTAGTGAGAGAGATAGATTTGTAAAAATAAATGACCATCCTACCCTTACATATATTATTTATTTTTTTAATAAATAAAAGGGGTATTAATCTACACCGTAGATTTAAAAGAGATGGAAGGCCACGATTAGTTCATTGGGTCTTTGACATTTTATGGGTCTATAAGGAACTTTTGGCTCTTAGATATTGGGGAACACATCTCAGCCATCCATCTAAAAACAATCAAGAGGTGAGATTAAATACACTTTTATTAATTAAAAAAAAGAAAATTCATAAAAAAGTGGAGTGGCATCTCAGTCATTTTACCTCACACCTACCACTCCTCATATCCCGTCCCATTCTCAGATCTACTTTTTTCTCTCTCCAAAAAACACACTAAAAACACACACAACACACTTTTTGCATTTACTAAAAAACCGACTTCATCAATAATCATTTACAAATCACATCAAATAATGGAAGAAAAAGATGTCGATGATGCTGTTGAAGAACAAATCTTAACGATTAAGCTTATAGATGAAGCTTCGAGTAAAAAAAAGTTGAAATACAAGCTTAACATCACTAAGTCAGGTGTAAAATACTTTATTTGCATATTTTAATGTTATTTATGCATAAATAGTGAAGCCTATTGTTTATATTGTTTGTGATAAACATATTGTGATTTTTGTTCAAGTTATTGTGTTTATACAATTTATAATGAAGATATTTTGATATTTGGTGATGTTATAGTGATAAGTAAGCTTTAGATCGAGTATGTTGATGTTTATAAAGAAAATATATTGATGATGACGTGTTAATGAAAAATCACATATGATAAGTTGCCTGAAAAATTGCAAAAACTTATATATTATATCATATATGATACAAGTTAGGTTTCAACCGTTTGTGGAGATTTTATTGATATTATTGTTTGAAAAGTTAGCTGTATGTATAATATCATATATAATAATCTGCTTGAAAGATAACTTCTTTATCATTATAATATATCATACATGATTATGCGCTTGAAAATTGAATCAAATCTTCTTATTTGTGTAGAGAAGGCTGTTTTCAAAGCATCTTGAACATCACAAGCATCTAAAGGCCCAAGAAGCTCAATGAATAAGCTCATGAATTTTCATTTTACGTTCAAAATGTATTCTCCGTTTTTTCTTGTAATCTCCGTATGGAGTTTTGACGTCTACGAACGATTTTGTAAACCATTGGAAACTGGTACAATGTATTGCTAAAATGGTTTAACTTTCTTAGTATTATGTCATGATGTTTTATGCTGAAATGAAAATGGCGAAACATTTGCGGATGCGATTTTCGATATTATGTCTATTTTGTTTAAGTTTTATTGCACACATTCATAATCACTTGTAAATAAAAGCATTAGAATAGAAAACATGTTATCATTTTTTAAAAATCAAGTATGATGGTTTGATAAATTAGTGATGATCATGTTAAATAATATGTGATTTTTGAAAGAACTCACATATGATAGTTTGCTACTAACTTGTAAAATACAAATACCAAAATTGATATATAATTGATTCACATTCATGTAAGATCCGAATCAACCAAAATCAAGTACAAGAGAATTTCTAACAGTTGTCCATATAAAAATCAAATATTAAACAAATTACTTTTAAATAGGGTTTATTGCCTAAAAATATATTATACTTGCCACTTTTTGTCATTGTATGTAGACAACTATTTTTTTGCCATTGTGTCGTTCAACTTTTAAATTCGTGCTATTGTGTGTATTTTGTGACCATTTTACCCTCACTTTTTTAAATTTTAAAGGGTAAAATGGTCACAAAATACACACAATAGCACGAATTTAAAAGTTGAACGACACAATGGCAAAAAAATAGTTGTCTACATACAATGACAAAAAGTGGCAAGTATAGTACATTTTTAAGCAATTAACCCTTTCAAATATCACATATGATCATTGTAATGAAAACAAAATTAATGTAAAATCATATATGATTTCCTAGCATCAACAAAATATTCTTATTCTTGAAACAAGTCTTCTTCTTCTTGAACCAAGTCTTCTTCGCCTTGACCCAATTTTTTTTTCATGAACAACAACTCTGAAAATATAAAATGAAAAAAAAATATTAGTTGTTTCATGACAAAATGCAAATATAACATGTGATATCATATATGATATATCAAACAAAATAACCTCAATTATAAACACATTAACCCAAGCTAAAATCATATATGATATATTTCATATCAACTCAAAACTGCTTATTGCTAACTAATAAGTTAAAACAGCTTAATTCAACTAATATCAATAACTTAATTCAATGAAATGCTAAATAATAAGTTATTCAGATCATAAAACTATTTAATAATACAGCTTATTTACACTATCTAATAATACAAGATGGAAGGTGGGAATGAGTCCCCTGGTATCTAAGAAAACTTTGGCATCCAAATGAACCTAAATTAATTTTTAATTCTGTGTGTTTCGAGTATTTCTAGTGATAACTCTAAAACTTCAATTGATGAATACAAAACCCTACCTTTGACGATATATATAGACTACCCAATACACATTAGACTATAATTAGGATGGCATTTTACCTAATCTTATAATTTATCTAATAAGTTAACTAGATAAATACTAACACGTTAGGAATACTAGATGAGTTAGAGGTGCACTCCAACTAGTATTTGCTAACCCGATAACACGCCTAAACCACATGAGACTTCAGGAATTCACCAACAATCACCCTCTGAATTTCTGAGTCGAAGAAGGTAACTCTTGCACGCCAAAAGAGACCTCGTCTCCTTGAACCTTATACGCACCAAGGCATTCACCAACAATTTGGAATTCTACATATAACTCCAAAACAACGTATCAAGGATCTACTATGCACTTCCTGATCACAACTTTCACATATATATTTTGATAATCATATGTAGAGCATCTCATTTCAATCAATTTCACTTCCCTTTCACAGCTTCTGTCTTTGAATTTGATTCTCTTATCATAGATTAGGGTGGTGTTTGTTTTTAAAAAAAATACATCTCAACAGACTCTTTGAGACAAAAAGTCGTGTTTGTTTTATTTTCATTACGGAAATAGAATTAATATATTGACCTCCCTTTTAAAAATCACAAATGATTATTTATTTCTTGAAATTTGGAAAAACACAACAGAAAACTGAGACAATAAAATTTTGTCACACACCATTAGCCACACATATAGCATTATGTTTGTGACATGAGCATTGCGATTCAAGACAGAATGATCACATCGACTCATCAATCATTTTCATATGACCAAGTGGATGGTTGAATGGCTGGATATCACAGTACTTGCAACTTGATGCCATGAGAGAGCCAATATCCAAAGCATGATAGTCATTATCAATGTTCACCGGTTCCACAAACTTACGCGATATCACAACAGAGTTAATGACATCATCGTCTGGATGGAAAATCGAGAGGACATCGAACCCATGAAGAGCATTAGGATCAACCACGGGGTAAAGAAAAGCACGGGCACCGTGGGCGCTCCTTAGCATGAGGATGGCACCAGGTGCCATGTACTTAGCCAAATGTTGAATAACTTTATTTTTGTCTTCAATATTCATCCCAACAAGGGCTGCCAAGAAAATCACATCATAATTCTTCAAATCATCAGTCACATCCATTATATCGGCAGTGTGGAACACCATTCTTTTGGACAAGTCATGATCAGCTGAAACGAAGCCATGGAATTTGCCATAGAGTCAATATCATAGTTGTGAAAAGTTGTATCCTTGAGATGGTAAGAAGCCAAGACTATTGAGGTGAAAGGTAATGGGCCAGACCCTATAAATGCGACACGTTCAGGGGTTTTTTGTGTTGTGGTGGAACAGTGTTTATTAAGGATGTCATACTCGAGACGACCAAGCTTGAGATAATTGGAATAGTAAGGAAAAATATTAAGATGATGAAGAGGATTTTTGTAAGATCCTAAAATTGTGGAGAAGTGAGCTTCAAGTAGGCCCTCGGCCTCACCACAAAGTCTAATGAGCTTAGACCTTATTTCCTGTATATTGGCTGGGAGAGTGGCTACGTTAATAGAAGAGTGCGGGATGCATGCGTGGACGAGTTGAGTGAAGAGGTTGTCGACATCTTTAGAGGGCTTGAGTGTTTCAAGATTCGAAAGTTTATCATAAATCTGGCACACTTTCTCAATTAAAATGTGCTCTTCTTGGACTTGGACTTGGACTTGGAGTGATTCCATTTTGATACTTACGAATGCCTAGCTCGAAAATTGGCAGTTATTTCTTATAATCTACAGTAGAACTTTTTGATTGAAGAATAAGTAGTAATTGTGTTTTTGCATATTTGTCAAGTGATAATGCTTCTTATTTATAGGCTCATCTAAGTTCCACATAGCATCGGTGAAGAAGGGATGAGTCATGCTTGGTATTAACATTTGGAACATAATAATAATTGTTAACAAGGTATTAATAAAAAAAACTATCTGCTATTAACATTGTTCATCAACAAAACCCTTTATAATATTTAATAATACCTTCAATGGATAGTTGTAAATTTTATATTAGACCAAGATTGAACGATTCAGGAAGCACTTGTTGTTTAAAGATTCAAAGATCAACAAAACCCTTAATTAGCACATCTTCACGACATTTGCTCATTATAGGTATGATTTTTCTAAATTAATAAATTGATATTATATGTTTTTTTTCATATGATGCCATAGATGCTTCAGTTCTTATGCTTTGAAACTTGCATTGTTCATACACACTAACAATGTTGCCATAAAATTTAATTTCAATGTCACTTCCAGATTTGCGCTACCTCATATTTGCATTGATTTTCTTGTTGAATATCTTCACCATTTCAGTTTAAATCTCAAAAGTATGGTTTACTTTGATATTTTGTTTTAGCTTTATAATTATAGAAATTACTAATCTTTTTTTTTCGAACAGCAATGTGTATTAAAAACTCATTCTAGTAAGATGCTAGAAGAGAGGGTTTACAAGTGTTACGAGTTTAGTCTCTATATTAACCTATTAAGATGTCTAGGGGTCTTAGTGTTAAATCAAGTTACTATTATATTCCTATTAAGGATCCAAGAATGAGATAGGAATTTTATCTCATCTTGTAAAATGTCCTTGCGGGTTGGCTTTAGGTCGAAGCATAGCTTATTCCTATAATTCCATATGGTCCAAAATGTGGTTGAACCACCGTGTCAAAACAAGCTTTGATGCGCTTGTCGTAAGTAACCCGGTCACCCCATTGGATCAAGTCTCAAAGAATTTTAGGGAAATCCGCGAATCCCCACCAAGTTGCAACCATGGACCACAAAGAGGAGGCGATGGTGCATTCCACAAACAAGTGCTGAATTTGTCCGTGGGTTTTTAACATAAGTGATCATTCAACTTTGGTACAAGGTACGTGACGTCTGATTTTTATATTGTTGTTAATAACCCTTTATGTCACTCATTACAAGAAGATACTAACATGATTAGTTTGGACAATGTTTACCAGGCTACATTGTTTTTGGTGTTCGAATGCAATCAAATTTGCAGCTACGATGAGATGAAACAATTTATGGTGTGGAAGTTCAGGTCTGCAAGAGATTATATTGGGCCGAAACCCAATCCGGGTAATCACAACCCGCTAGACAAACCCGAAGGCCAAACCCGGCAGTTACATGGCAGTTAAATAACTGTCATTTGACAGTTATTCTCTAGGGACACATCGGTTCACCAACCGACACAACTTTTAGATTGTACCCTTTCATTTCATATAAATAGGAACAGATTTGTAAACAATCAGTATGATGACAATAATGAATGATTAATAGAAAATTCAGTTTTTTCTTGTTTCTGGTATATCGATGATTAAAGATCCATAGAAATGGGCCAACAATTGGTATCAGAGCAGGATTCATCATATACCAAGATTCATCATATACCATAGAAATCACTGTGTTCCATTCGAATCAAAAACCGACACCAAGGTTTTTCCAAAAAGATGTTTTCGCAGATCATACAAACACAATCCCGAACTAAATCTGTGTTTTCAAAACATCTTTAACTAAGGCAATCTCAAACATCGTCGCCAAGTGAACACACACTGGCACCGAAGGTTTTCAACCCTGCAATCCTATCAAACAACAAACGGAAAAATAGAACCCCAAAATCAAAGGGATTAGCCATTTTTTCCTATCACCGATTCGAAAAATGGAAATCACAAAATTGGATAACGCAAAGTCATCACAAAACGGACAAAAATCAAAACATCAAGAAGGAACAAACACACCTCTTTGAAGAATCGATATTCGAATCCGAGTAAATAACAGTTATTCAATCATCACGGTTATCCAAAGAAAAACCCCATATTAACGGCGGTTTTTAGCAAGATCCCCAATTTGCGAAACCCTAGTTTTCGCACGAACAAATCAGGGAGCCCGTGGTTACGAACACAAGAAGAAGAAGGAGAAGAGCGATTAATAATCGCCATCCCGATCGTGGTTAAACACCACAGAGAAGAGAGACGAACCCCAAGGAGACGAACCCCAAAGGAGACGAACTCCCATCCACAGAGAAAAGGAAAATGGGTGCGACAAATAAACAAAAAGGGGACACACACACAAGGGTTATATTAACCCTAAGAGGTTTTACAAAAACCACCCCTCCACTTTTCATTATTTCTATATAATCAGAATTTTTATTATATAGATTTTTAGGTTTAGGCTTTTTCATAAGTTACCCTTTAACTATTAGGATTAGTAACTTTGCCTAAAACCCGAAGATAGAAATATAGTAGTCTAGAAATTACACGGCCTACTATATTGGAAGAATAATTTTTAAGGAGTAATTAACCTTAGGTTATTCGATTTTTAAAAAATTTCAAACCTTCTTATTTGGTTTATGATAAGAAATTTTTTATGATTTTTTACTTATTTTGATTATGATAAGTAATATATAATGCTTTAAGAATTTTAAGGTTTTCAAAACTTTTTATTTGGATTATGATAAGAAAATTTTAAGACATCTTATTTGGATTATGATAAGAAAATTTCAAGACTTCTTATTTGGCGATAAGAAAGTTTTTTTTAATATTTTGCTTATTTGGTTTATGATAAGTAATATATAAAGTTTAAGAGTTTTTTCAAAAAGATTAAAGTTTCTAAGATTTAAGGTTTTATAAAGTTTTTTAAAGGTTTAAAAGATTTTAAGATTTACATTATAAAGTTTTAAAAGAATTAAAAAGTTATTAACAAAGTTTTCAAAAGTTTTATAAGAATATTATATCAGATTCAAATAATCAAATTTTTAAAAAAATGACTGGAAAAGCTTTCGAAGATCAAGATAAACTATTGTTTGCAAAAAACACAACGTTAACGGTCGAAGACATCACTATGATGATCAAGGAGGAGGAAGATACATTCCACCACATAGCCGAAATCGTGACAATAATAGACAACATGGAAAAGAAGAAAGTTTCTCACAAGATTACAATGAAGAAATGAGAAAGCCTAGAGATTTCAGCAAAGTAAAATGTTATAATTGCAATGAATATGGACATTATGTCTCACATTGCCGTAAAAGAGATCAAAGACGAGAAGCATCGAACCTTGTGGAAGAAGATCTAGAACCAACATTGTTAATGGCATCCACAAGCTTCAACAAGACTAAAAGAAAATCTAGCAAGGATACACCAAACCAGTGATTAACCAAGGAGCATAAAAGATGTCAAATTGGAGAAGAAAGAAAGAGATGTCGAAAGAACTACAAGGGTGCCACAAATTGAAAAAAAGACTGATTTTAGAGAAGACCACAATATTTGTGGGTCAAGGCAAAGAATTAACATGCCTTCAAGGTTTCTGTTCAGACATTTCTGCAAGATTGTAGATGAGGGCTAAGAAAAACCTGCTCCGAAGTCACTATGGCGATCAAAAGGATCAAGTGACTGGACAGACCCTGAAATAGATAAGAGACATAAAAAAACATCAAGCTTTAAAGACTGAAGACATCAAAGCATCAAGGACAAAGAGAAGGATCAAAGGATCAAACGAAAATGAAGACATTGAAGACACATCGTTTGTGATTACGGGGGAGAATATTGGGCCGAAACCCAATCCGAGTAATCACAACCCGCTAGACAAACCCGAAGGCCAAACCCGTCGGTAATGGCAGTTAAATAACTGTCATTTGACAGTTATTCTCAAGGGACACATCGGTTCACCAACCGACACAACTTTTAGATTGTACCCTTTCATTTCATATAAATAGGAACAGATTTGTAAACAATCAGTATGATGACTATGATGTAAAGAATCATTAGAATGATGACAATGATGAATGATTAATAGAAAATTCAGTTTTTTCTTGTTTATGGTATATTGATGATTAAAGATCCATAGAAATGGGCCAACAGATTATGGTTTGCACGTTTGGGTCTGCAACTGAATGTGGTATGCAAGTATTATTTTCATTACCAAATGTGTGTCAGGTCAGCAAATATTAGGTCGGCAAGTCATAGGATTGTATTTTTTTTAAAGTGGGAGCCCTCCCCTCTCTGGTGACTAAAAAGAAAAACAAATTACCAAAACTCCTACATCCCTAAATCTATTGATCGATTTTCGTTCAATCCTAACCTACAAATTTGATTCTAATACATTCTTATTTCGTTTCTGGTTGTGATTAATCCTTTGGACTAATCGCTCGCTTGTTAAGGTTTGGTTTGCGAGTAGGGTTATCGTTAGTTTTGTGGCTGTTAATTCCTGTTATATACACCATTCGTTTCTATATCTGTTCTAATCATCTTGATTATAGATGATATAGTTAATAAGTTGAACAAGGGTTTACAACATATTGCTTGAGTAAAGCTGTTCTTTCTTGTGCTGATATAAACCCTAATCCTGTTTAAGGTTTCTACGTTAAATTGAAGATTGACGTTACTTTTCTTCTTGTAGTTTTCTTGATCGAATGTATTGATGAAGACAGCAGGTTTCTTGGATCCGGGAGGGGGTGGTAAAAAGAAGAATAATAAGTAGGGGAATGGTTCGCCAAAGTTCTGTAATGGATCATGCGTCTTTTCCTTCATTACATGAATATATGCCATCATCCTCTGGTGGTGAATTTGGGGTAGAACAGGTGGCGGTTGCTTCTACAAAGATTATCGGGAATGAGGGTTGTGTTAGTACGGGGTTTACTGATTCTATCCCTATGCAAAACACTACTACACCCATATGTGAACCTTCTAAGTTTGCTGATGGGATGAGCAAAGGTACTGCTGATGAGGACGTGACTATGACTAAGAATCTACTAGATCAGGCAGTCATCATGTAATAAATAGGGGGCCGATCTTGTATTTTAATACTGCTAGTCATAATCCGAGTCTAAATGGTAGTGCTACAATGAATGGAAGTGAACCTGTTAATGTGGTTCCTCCGTCATACGCTACTAAACTTACGCCTACTTCTTCGATTATGGCTAATCTTCGAAAACTTAAAGCTAATGTGCCTAATGATGCGGATTATGACGTTTCGTTTCCCTTGGATTTGGTCCATGAGGTTAATGAGAGAATGAAGAATTCGCTATAATTCATGGCCGAAAAACAAAGTTGGACTTGTAACTAAGGAGAAAGACACAGTTGGCTTGTTCTCTCAGTTTGTAGGTACAATTTCTCGTAATGCCAGCCTCACACCTTTGACTTATAATTCATGGCTGATAGTACCAGATAAGGAGCTGATGTGGAAATATGTGTTGGTATGCTTATAAGCCTGATTTGTGCCCTTTTTGTGTATAAAAGCTTCTCTTATTCTATTAAAATACTACATTTTTTGAAAGGAAAATACATTGTACCTGATAATGCTAAATCTTGGGTGATAACGACTATGAGAGCTTGTTGGAGTGGATACAAATGTAGGATCAAGAAAAAGCACTTCTATAAATTTAAGGATATACAAACAAGATGGAAGAATCGACCAAAATCCATTCCAAAAAAGGATTTTCATAGTTGCTAACTTTATAGAGCTAGAAGGGTGTAATGGTAATTCAATGTCAGTATTTTTTTACTAAAACTATCTATATATTTGTATTAGTTTTCCTTTGTTGTACATGAAATGAATTGAAATTTTTAACCTTGTAGAAGTATTGTTTGGCGGGAAGGGATTTGCGCTTGTCTCAAAAAAACATGCACACAGCTGGTCCAAAAAGTTTTGCCATGATTCGTGAGGAAATGGTAATGTCTTTGCTGCCATATTTGATGTTCATGCTATCCACATGAATGGTACATCTTATTGATGTATATATTGATTATAAATACAAAAAAATGAATATCCTAACAACGAAGAACCTAGCTTAACTCAAATATTAGAGTGCACACACCAAAGGAAAGAAGGAAATGTGTATGTTGATACATATGATGACACAGAGAATAAAATCGTACGATAAAAAAAACCTATATCAATTTTATCATGTATTGCTATTATGTTTTGTTAACTTTTTAATTCTTACATAATACTAAAGGAAAAAAAAATGAGGAACTATAATCCTCAATAACATGAAAGTGCTCCTGCATATCCTTTCTTGGCTGTTATGAACAAAAAGTATGATGGACATTGTAGACTTTTTGGTAAAGGTGTCACTAATACGTTAATAAAGAATGTGTATGGAGTGGTATGTGCATATACGTCACGGGGTGATTGTGAAATCACATAAGGTTATTTAGAAGTTGAAATGGGTCGATCTGCGAGAATTATATAAGATCTTAAAGCGAACTGTGAAAGGAGAATGAGTGAGTTAAAAGAGGATCATGCAGGCAACTAGAAGCTCTGCAACAAAAAAATGATGATGACCACGAAAAATTAATTGAAGATGATGTGTGGAAGATATTAGGAAAACTACCTCCTGAAGTTGTCCGTGGTTTTTTAACATAAGTGATCATTCAACTTTGGTACAAGGTACGTGACGTCTGATTTTTATACAGTGGTTAATAACCCTTTGTGTCACTCAATACAAGAAGATACTAACAGGACAATGTTTACCATGCTACATGTGGAAGAAGATCAAGCAGTATTCACGGGTGCGATTGAATTTTTGTGTGTTTTATTATGCCTTATGCCATGTATATTTATATGCTCGTTATTTTGATGTTGGAAAAACTTTTAGTTGAATATGATATTATCGACCATATATTGTTATGGTACTGGTGGAAGTTATGAACTTTATGGTAGTTTGACATTTGTATTTGGAATATGATATTCTTGATTATGATGGAAACAAGTTATGTATCCACCATTTATAAAACTTTGCTTATGTTTGTAGCTATTGAATTTTGTAGAGTAAATACGCGGCACCAAAAAGCTGAAGTAAGTGTTCCCTCTAGTGGAAAAAGTGTTGCACTAATATTTTAAAATTGAAAAATAAGTGTTGTAATAGATGATGAAAAGTGTTGCACTTGATGCCTAAAAGTGTTGCCATTGGTCGGTGTTGTAAGTGTTGCACATAAGTATTAAAAGTGTTACCATATAGAAGTTTGCATTTGTTAACACGGGCAACACTTTGCCAAAAGTGCTGCATATTATGGAAAAAGTGTCGCTTTAGACCTAAGGCAACGGAGCTTAAGGCGGCACTTGTAAAAGTGTTGCACTAGGCACAATGCAACATTTTTTAGACCTAATACAACACTTTTCAAGTGTTGCTTTAGCTCCATTTTCTAGTAGTAATTGTGTGATTCAGATTTTCACGTTTCCAAATTTTTTTCTTAAATGGGTTGGATTGAAGTAAAATTTATAGCCAATCCGGAATTCTACATGTGTCCCACTCGTTTGGGGTAACCTAGATGGCGTTTTTCCGGATTTCAGGATTTATTGTTTCACACAATTGCATCACATTTACATGCAATGCATGTGACATCAAGTCTTTTTATTTACTGAATCTAATATTTAGTCGCTTGATTTCCTTTACTCTCGACACGGTTTACGATTGTGTTTGTTTTGGTGATGTTGTGCAGGGTTATTATTAAACAAGCATACAAGAAAAGAATGAGTCATCAACATGAATTCGAGATATAGTCGCCTACACCCATTTCATACCGAGAAATATCAGGGAAGTTTTATTTCTCTTATCTCTTTCGATGTTTTGCTTTCCAGCTTAATCAAATTTTAGTTACATAGATTTGCATAACTAGGAGCATATTTACCTCTATCAACTAGAAACAAATTCCATTTTTAAATCTATCTTTCTTCTCTTGGTTGATCATAAAACAATATTTATAAGTATACAAGGATTACCGGCCACATATAACTCCAAAACAACGTATCAAGGATCTACTTTGCACTTCCTGATCACAACTTTCAAATATATTTTGATAATCATATGTAAAGCATCTCATTTCAATCAATTTCACTTCCCTTTCACAGCTTCTGTATTTGACTTTGATTCTCGTATCATAGATTAGGGTGGTGTTTGTTTTTTTTTTAAAATACATCTCAACAGACTCTTTGAGACAAAAAGTCGTGTTTATTTTATTTTCAGTACGGAAACAGAATTAATATGTTGACCTCCCTTTTAACATCACAAATGATTATTTATTTCTTACAATTTGGAAACACAACAGCAAACTGAGACAATAAAATTTTGTCACACACCATTAGCCACACATATAGCTTTAAGTTTGTGACATGAGCATTGCGATTCAACACATAATGATCACATCGACTCATCAATCATTTTCATATGACCCCCCACCCCCCCCCCCCCCCCCCCCCCCCCTCCACCCCAATGGAAACCAAGTGGTAGTTGTTGATGGCTGGATATCACAGTATTTGCAACTTGATGCCATGAGAGAGCCAATATCCAAAGCATGATAGTCATTATCAATGTTAACCGGTTCCACAAACTTACGCGATATCACAACAGAGTTAATGACATCATCGTCTGGATGGAAAATCGAGAGAACA
This sequence comes from Tanacetum coccineum, assembly GCA_026074375.1. Classification (NCBI taxonomy): domain Eukaryota; kingdom Viridiplantae; phylum Streptophyta; class Magnoliopsida; order Asterales; family Asteraceae; genus Tanacetum; species Tanacetum coccineum. The sequence goes on from BQNB010056881.1 coordinate 32,532, forward strand.
TTGAATCCATGAAGAACATTAGGATCAACCACGGGGTAAAGAAAAGCACGGGCACCGTGGGCGCTCCTTAGCATGAGGATGGCACCAGGTGCCATGTACTTAGCCAAATGTTGAATAACTTTATTTTTGTCGTCAATATTCATCCCCACAAGGGCTGCCAAGAAAATCACATCATAATTCTTCAAATCATCAGTCACATCCATTATATCGGCAGTGTGGAACACCATTCTTTTGGACAAGTCATGATCGGCTGAAACCAGACGAGAAGCCATGGAATTTGCCATAGAGTCAATATCATAGTTGTGAAAAGTTGTATCCTTGAGATGGTAAGAAGCCAAGACTATTGAGGTGAAAGGTAATGGGCCAGACCCTACAAATGCGACACGTTTAGGGGTTTTTTGTGTTGTGGTGGAATAGTGTTTATTAAGGATGTCATACTCGAGACGACCAAGCTTGAGATAATTGGAATAGTAAGGAAAAATATTAAGATGATGAAGAGGATTTTTGAAAGATCCTAAAATTGTGGAGAAGTGAGCTTCAAGTAGGCCCTCGGCCTCACCACAAAGTCTAATGAGCTTAGACCTTATTTCCTGTATATTGGGTGGGAGAGTGGCTATGTTAATAGAAGAGTGTGGGATGCATGCGTGGACGAGTTGAGTGAAGAGGTTGTCTACATCTTTAGAGGGCTTGAGTGTTTCAAGCTTCGAAAGTTGCTCATAAATCTGGCACACTTTCTCAATTAGGATGCTCTCTTCTTGGACTTGGACTTGGAGTGATTCCATTATGATACTTGCGAATGCCTAACTCGAAAATTGGCAGTTATTTCTTATAAACTACAGTAGAACTTTTTGATTGTTTGAATGCTAAGTAGTAATTGTGTTTTTGCATAATTGTCATGTGATAGTGCGTCTTATTTATAGTCATATCTAAGTTCCACATAGCAATGGTGAAGAAGGGACGAGTCATGCTTGGTATTAACATGACGACACCTAACAAAACCCTTTGCATTTGGAACTTGATAATAATTGTTAACAAGGCATTGAATAAAAAAAAACTATTCATGGCTATTAACATTGCTCACAACAAAAACCTTTATTAATAATTATACCTTCAATAGTAGTTGTAAAATTTTATATTAGACCTATTTGAACGATTCGGGGGTAAACATTTGTTGTTTAAAAGATTAAGACGGTTTGGTCAATTTACATATTTAGCACTTTATAAAAAAAAAACTTATCCGGTCTCTTCGGTAAATCTCTGGATATTAAAAAGAGCCATTTAAAAATCATTACATTTTAACTGGACAATATTATTCATGAAACTAGAGCTTCAAAAGAAATAATATATCTTGTTAGCTACTACTGTACTTAATTAGCACATCTTCACGCCATTTGCTCATTATATATAGCTATGATTATCTCCAATTAATAAGTGTTTATTGTTTTTTCATATGAGGCCATAGATGCTTCAATTCTTACTAGCAGGGTACCCGCGCGTTGCAGCGGCAGATATCATGTGATTAAAGTTTAGACGTGAACAAAACAAAAATGAACTTATTAACCGGAGAATAAAAAAATATCTCAGTTCGACCTGATTCACATGTTTTTACCGGTTTCGACCGGTCATCTCCGTTTTATTTTCGGACGAATTTTATTGGCTAGCCAAACCGGTGGCGACACCGATTTCTGATTGAACCCGTTGGTCCAGTTTAGTTTTCAAAACCATATGTATCATCAACTTGTTAGCATGTAAATTGTTTTAAGCTTTATATATTTTATTAGTTTGTATAATGTGTATAATAATGTGTATTTTTCATTTTATGCGGTGTTCTTTAATAGTACATTGATTAGTGGTATTAATTAGTTTATACTTGTAAAAATAAGCATGGGAATAAATTTTGTACATTTTGCTTTAATATATGTATTTTTCATTTTAGTGTGTTTTAAAAATAACATTAATTAGTGTATTTTATTAGTTTATACTTGTAACATACATGGAGAAATAAATATTGTACATTTTGCTTTAATATTTGTATTTGTTAGATAGTTGATTTTGTGGTGAAAGGTTGCATTTAAAGATTGTACATTATGCTTTATAACTTCGATTACTTAATTTTTTTGTGGTGAAAGGTTGCATTTAATGATTGTACATTATGCTTTATAACTTTGATTACTTAATTTTTTTAAGTCATTAAATAAAGAGATAGTGTCTAATTTACTTTATATGTAGTATAGATGCTTTCATACTTAAACTTGTTCATACACACACTACAAGAAAAACTGGAACCGCGACGAGGATTTTGGCGAGGACATGGGTGTCCTCGTCCAAAACCCGCTAAACGACAAAAAGAAACTCAGTTAGAGTCAATTACTGTGGCTAAATTATGTTTTAAAAATTGACCAAAATATTTGACGAACCTATTGTCGTTCTTTGACTTTTCCCCGCCTCTCTTGTAAAGCTAATTCCTTCCCACTCATTTTTTCCGCCAAGGTTTTAGCGATGACATGTCATCGCCAATTCCATTGACCAAAATGTGAGTGGGTTTTATTGTTTGTAGTAACCGTTAATTACTGTGATTATAAATCATTGAATGACGTGACAAAAGCTTTTATGAAATATTAATTGATGATCATTCTGAACTCCCATCACACCAAGATGAACATTCATTGATAGTCTCCCAAATACTGAGCATTCTTATCTCTAAACACTATCCTCTCCAAGTACAACGGACATTTTCAGCACCAAATACAGCTATCTCATGTCTACCACTTACCTGTTCAACATGTCAACTCCAGCTCCTCAAGACAAATGGTCTCAAGACAAGCACATTGAGCTTGTAAATATTATTGGTAATCCAGAAGCAGGAATGCTCACAAGAGCCATGGCCAAACAACTCAGTGCTTTTTTAGCTCTTGAATGTCTCTTTGTAGATTTTCTCTCTGAAGAAGAACCTAAAAAGGTTTCTAAAGCATTAAAGCATCCTGGATGGGTTGATGCTATGCAAGATGAACTAAACCAATTTGCCAAAAATAAAGTCTGGACATTTGTTCCTGCACCCGATGGCAAAACTATCATTGGCTCAAGATGGGGTTTCAAAAATAAAAAGGATGAAACTAGAATAGTCATAAAAAAACAAGGCAAGGCTTGTACCTCAAGGCTACAATCAGCAAGAAGGCATGGATTATGATGATACTTTTGCTCCAGTTGCAAGACTTGAAACTATCAGAATCTTTTTTGCCTTTACCACTTACATGAACTTCATAGTTTATCAAATAGATGTCAAAAGTCCACTTCTCAATGGTAAACTAAAAGAAGAAGTTTATGTAAAACAACCTCTATGGTTTGAGAGCAATAAATTCCCTAACCATGTTTGCAAACTGGACAAAGCCCTTTATGGACTTAAACAAGCTCCACGAGCATGGTATATATGAAACTCTCTCAACCTTTCTCACCGAACATAAGTTTGTAAGAGGAAAATAGACAATACTCTATTTGTCTATAAAACTCAAACTGATGTGATTCTTGTTTAAATCTATGTTGATAATATTATATTTGGGTCTACAAGCACAAAATTATGCAAGCAGTTTGCTAAATTGATGACTCAAATATATGAAATGAGCATGATGGGTGTCCTCACCTACTTCCTTGGATTTTAGATTTTAACAATTGAAGAGGCTTTTCAATCAACCAAGAAAAACTTGTCAAAAAAGAGTTGCTGAAAAAGTGCGACATAAGTGGTTCATCAGTGAAAAAATCATGCGTTACCCCTAACAACTTAGGACCTAATCTCAACGACAAATCTATAAATGAGACTCATTATAGAGGTATGATTGGATCACTGATGTATCTAACAGCAAGTAGACCTGACATTCAATTCTCAACTTGTCTATGTGCAAGATACCAGGCAAATCCAAAGGAATCCCACCTTATTACTATTAAGAGAATTTTCAGATACCTAAAAGGTACTCTCCAAAATGTTCAGGTTTTGACCTAAAAGGATACACAGACTCTGACTATGCTGGTTGTATAACTATGGAAAAGAAAAAGCACTCCAGTGCTTGTCGACCCCCCCCCCCCTCTTCAAAACTTCTTATTTGGTTTATGATAAGAAATTTTTTTATGATTTTTTTACTTATTTGGATTATGATAAGTAATATATAAAGCTTTAAGAATTTTAAGGTTTTCAAAACTTCTTATTTCGATTATGATAAGAAAATTTTAAGACATCTTATTTGGATTATGATAAGAAAGCTCTTTAAAAAAAAGGATTTTTACTTATTTGGCTTATGATAAGTAATATATAAAGGATTAAGATTTTTTAAGAATCAAACCTGCGTTTTCCTTAAAAACGCAACCATTGATGCCATTAGAGACGGTTTCAACACCAAACCAGTGATTAACCAAGGAGCATAAAAGATGTCAAATTGGAGAAGAAAGAAAGAGATGTCGAAAGAACTACAAGGGTGCCACAAATTGAAAAAAAGACTGATTTTAGAGAAGACCACAATATTTGTGGGTCAAGGCAAAGAATTAACATGCCTTCAAGGTTTCTGTTCAGACATTTCTGCAAGATTGTAGATGAGGGCTAAGAAAAACCTGCTCCGAAGTCACTATGGCGATCAAAAGGATCAAGTGACTGGACAGACCCTGAAATAGATAAGAGACATAAAAAAACATCAAGCTTTAAAGACTGAAGACATCAAAGCATCAAGGACAAAGAGAAGGATCAAAGGATCAAACGAAAATGAAGACATTGAAGACACATCGTTTGTGATTACGGGGGAGAATATTGGGCCGAAACCCAATCCGAGTAATCACAACCCGCTAGACAAACCCGAAGGCTAAACCCGGCGGTTACATGGCAGTTAAATAACTGTCATTTGACAGTTATTCTCAAGGGACACATCGGTTCACCAACCGACACAACTTTTAGATTGTACCCTTTCATTTCATATAAATAGGAACAGATTTGTAAACAATCAGAATGATGACAATGATGAATGATTAATAGAAAATTCAGTTTTTTCTTGTTTCTGGTATATTGATGATTAAAGATCCATAGAAATGGGCCAACAGATTATGGTTTGCACGTTTGGGTCTGCAACTGAATGTGGTATGCAAGTATTATTTTCATTACCAAATGTGTGTCAAGTCTGCAAATATTAGTTCGGCAAGTCATAGGATTGTATTTTTTTTAAAAGTGGGACCCCTGCCCTCTCTGGTGACTAAAAAGAAAAACAAATTACCAAAACTCCTACATCCCTAAATCTATTGATCGATTTTCGTTACAAATCTGATTCTAATACATTCTTATTTCGTTTCTGGTTGTGATTAATCCTTTGGACTAATCGCTCGCTTGTTAAGGTTTTGTTTGCGAGTAGGGTTATCGTTAGTTTTGTGGCTGTTAATTCCTGTTTGTTCTCCCTATATACACCATTCGTTTCTATATCTGTTCTAATCATCTTGATTATAGATGATATAGTTAATAAGTTGAACAGGGGTTTACAACATATTGCTTGAGTAAAGTTGTTCTTTCTTGTGCTCATATAAACCCTAATCCTGTTTAAGGTTTCTGCGTTAAATTAAAGATTGACGTTACTTTTCTTCTTGTAGTTTTCTTAATCGCATGTATTGATGATGACAGCAGGTTTCTTGGATCCGGGAGGGGGTGGTAAAAAGAAGAATAATAAGAAGGGGAATGGTTCGCCAAAGTTCTGTAATGGATCATGCATCTTTTCCTTCGTTACATGAACATATGCCATCATTATCTGGTGGTGAATTTGGGGTAGAACAGGTGGCGGTTGCTTCTACAAAGATTATCGGGAATGAGGGTTGTGTTAGTACGGGGTTTACTGATTCTATCCCTATGCAAAACACTACTACACCCATATGTGAACCTTCTAAGTTTGCTGATGGGATGAGCAAAGGTATTGCTCA
>BQNB010056882.1:0-38468 GCA_026074375.1 Tanacetum coccineum
GAGATTTATGATGTATTGTAAAAAAAAAGGAAGGAAGAAAAATAGTCGGTTCAAAAGAAGTTTATAAAGAAGGAATCACTTGGAAGGATCGATTATTCGTTGATACGTTACAAAAATCAAAAGTCTTGTAAAAAAGTGGCCGATATCACCACTTATTTTGTAAAAGTATGTAAAAAGCAGGATCTAAGGGAAGTTGACCGTTATGGGAACGCCAACTTAGGTTGTCTTTGTCATTTCTATGATCGAGGCGTTTGTCTATATGTTCGAGTCTTTGTCATGGAACGGTCAAGGGAAAGTTACTAGCAACCATACCTTATTTGTTGGCTTAATCTATTTGTTTTGAAACTTTGTTCTAACACCCATTTTACTTCCCTTTCCTAGCAACTAACCTTAGTGTCTACTCGAACGAGGACTTGTACGAGCATGCATGTCTATTCCGTCATTACGGCCATGTATGCATGTCTCAGCTGCCTTGTTGGATGATGACTTTCGGTGAAAGTTAGAAGCTCCTACCCTATATCGTTCTTCATCCTAATTGCTGGTTAAACACAAACAGGGATGTGATCGGATTGTATATGTCTATTCCGTCGTTACTTCCATGTATGTACAATGAAGCTGCCTTGTTGGTGTGGTACTTATGGTGAAAGACTGTTGAATGATCAACCCAAAGCCTTCTTAACCTAAGTTATCTTTTGACTTGTTTCTCCTTAGCTTTAGCGGTGGAGATGTGTATCCTTGCCAAGCCTATGATAGAAAACTAATCACGAATGAACAATTGAGCGTACCAATTAAATGTTGCACCCTAGATTAGTTTAGTGATCTGAGTGTTTTCATTTCCATATTTCGTGAGGAGCTTGGTTATGTACAGGAGATTAGGACAAAACGATGCTTAAACAAAAAATCATCAACTTCGGTTGGGACACATTTTCATAAACAAAAACTTTTCTAAAGTCTACTTGAGGACAAGTAGGATTCAAGTGGTGGGATATTTGATAATATCAAATAACGTCACTTTATTATATCATTTATCCCAGCTGTTTTGCCCACTTTTATATAATTATTGCATGATTTGGTACTTAATTGCTTTAAAGTTTATAAATGCAGTAATTCAGGAGTGTTTTGTGAAAACAAGCTAAAAGGCGCATAATTTGGAGCTAAAATGAAGACATTTGAAGAATGCTGATTTCTGACTACATAGGCCGTATCCAACAAAAGAGATACGCCGTATCAGCGCCAAGACTTCACAAGAAAACGCGTTTGACCAATTCTCAATACGGCGTATCCCTTCTGTTTACATATGCCGTATCCATGAAGATAACTATTCAAAGATACAGTAAATAAAGTAAATTGGGAAAGATATCACTGATTGATTGAGAAGGCAGCGCGTACTCCAAGGAATCCAGTCCAATACGCCGTATCGACCTTGACAGATACGGCGTATCGAGTCTTTTTTAGACATTATAAATAGAATACTCAAAAATGAGTTTTTAGTGTGCAATATCATAATCTATATACCATACTCATTAAAGATGAATTTTAGAAGAGAAGATCAGCCACCAAGGTCAAGCATTGATCACGAATCCATAGAAGACATCATGTAATTTTTACTCTCTTAATCGTTCAATTTCAATTGTTTGATTACGCTTGTATAATTACAATGGTTGTGGGCTAATACCCTCGGGTATTAGCCATCTTAATGAAAGTTCAATGTTTGGTTTGTTCTAAAATCGATTTCTTAATTAATCGTTGATTTTTTAATTATGTTTATCACCTCATACTTGTTTATGTGTTTGAATATGCAACCTATCATTCAACTGGGTCTAGTGATACCAAAAAAGTAATGTAGATACCGGGATAGCTCTCCATATCGTGTTTTATATTACTGGACCAATAGGATCACAAATAACGTTCTGTCTTTGTCTTTGAATTATAAGCTTTGTTGGACCGGTAGGTGACCCGTTTATGTTTCAGCAATCATGCTCTTAATTAACTGATAAAGATTTGAATAGTGGACTACCAGTATATAAAACACCGTCAAGCAATAAGTGGGTAAAGTCCCGTTGGGCTAAGGTTTTAACAAGATCACAATTGCTTTGATTCCCTAAGATAGATTATAATTAAACTAAAGGATGTTTTATGCAGATGCGTTAATTGTGACATGATTAATCGTGTCTAGGTCTTAGGATGATGTCCCGCCTAAGTCTTAAGAATGATATGCCGCTTCGAGATAAGTAAATCATTGCACTAAAACAAACAAACCAACATTGAACTGGATTTAATATGGCTAATACAGTTTTCTATCATTTGGCTTGTACCGCTTTTCAATCTTCTGATTTTCTTCTTTTGTGTTTATTGTGTATTGAATTGATATTTGACACCACCAAACATGTGCCAGTCTCTCAGGCTGAAAACCCCCCATATCATTAGACAACGTATATAGCATAGGTTTAACCAGTAAATAAACTAATTAGAACTAATTAAAATACTAAAAGAATATAGGATTAATGTTTCACTCTTATTGTTCGACACCATACTTACCAAAAAACTCCATCTTGGCCGGGTACACTGCCCGTTAAAGTGTTGTTTTAGGTTTGTCGGCTAAATATAAATGTAAAACTTGATAATCAAATAATTGAACCTACACGACAACACATCAGGTTCAAAAAGGCGGTTTATTAACAGGAGGTTTAACGAGATGGTTGCTCGCGGTTTAAGGGATTAATGCGGCTCGTGGTTTAACCTATTCCCGCAGTTTAGGGTTCATAAGCTCGCGGTTTAAGTTTTTTCCAGGCATGCCGTGATTTAGGGATTGTTGGCCGCGGTTTAAGGGTTTCACGGTTAAAGAAGAAGGTATATTTTGCGAGAACTAATAGGGTTTTGAAAGTTTTTATATTACAAGCCCTAGGTTGGAATTTCATGATTAACCCTCAAACCTTGAACTTATTGCACCATTCGTCCTTGTTACCTTCTATAACAACCATTAACCTATTAACTTGAAATGTATATCACCGTTAGTCCTTGGTTTGTAAAGTACTCATTTCGATCAAAGAAAACCCTTGTTTTGAAAACCTAATTTCCCGAATCAGGTGGGTATGAGACTGAATTTGGGCTTCAAGTAAACAACACAATCAAAGCAAAACACAACAACAAAAACAACAACACAACAAAAACAACAATACAACAAAAACAATACATCACACTAAAATGATCCTTATCGAGATTCACCTTCACTCTTAAAGGATATTTATTGGAGTTTAATGACTGCGGGGTTACTCAGTTGGGATTGAAGTTGTTCTGGATATTTTTGCTTCATTCTCGAGTTTGTTTTATCAGGTTATATTCATCTGTAGTAATTAGTATTAGCCGACAAAATATATAAGGGGATTTAGATTGGGTTGATCAAGAGAGATTTGTAAAGAGAGTACTTTCAGATATCTTCTCACAGAGTATTGCTTATGTAATTACGGGTATATGATGCTAAGTAAGCAGTTCTAGTTGGTATAAGATGTACACATGTGTAGGGGTGTCAAAAAGCCAACCCAAACCCGACCCAAACCCGACCCGAACCAAACCCGACCCTATTCGGGTCAGGTCACTCAGGTCAAAAAATTTATTCGGGTCAACCCGACTAACCCGAGTCCTAAATAGGGTCGGGTATCGGGTTAAAATGTTTTGGCTAACTCGGGTTCGGGTCAACCCGATTGACCTAAATAAAGATCTTTTTTATTTTTTTTTAATATAAATTTATAGGTTTTCTATATATAAGAGTAGAAAAAAGAATTTTTTGTCATTTTACTCAAATTCGGGTTGACTCGACCTGAATTGACCTGAACTCGAGTTGACCCAACCCGAATTAACCCGAAACCGAGTAACCCGAGTTCAAATAGGGTCGGGTTCGGGTATGGAATTTTTGAGCTTTGACCCGAATTACCTGACCTGATTGACCCAAACCCGACCGACCCGACCCGATTCACACCCTACACATATGTATGATGATTCCTTTAGATGGTCATCATCATGGAGGGAGAAATGTGTACATCAAGGATGCACAACAAGTTCACATGATCGGGCTTTATAATATATCCCAGAGGTGAGTTCGTAGAGATGATCAGTGCTTCAACTTGTTACTTTGGTGTTATCGTTTTGACTTCTATTTTTTGAGGAACAAATTGCTTACACTCGGGACTTAGTTGACTTTGGTGTAGCAATTCATATCAGCACTATCCTGGATGGAGAAAAGTGCATTTCCGGGACTTAATTGACTTTGGTGCTACGGTTTCGACTTCGTAAAAAGGGATAAAGTGTGTACTTTTGGAAGTAAGCTTTATACAACAAGACTGAGATGCTTCTTAAGTGAGACGATGTTGATGATATCATTCTTTCCCACAGATTATCCTAAATGAGAAAGAAGGTCTTTGAGCACACTAGTATATTAATTCTTATCAGTCTCAGGGGTGTCTGTTTGGAAGGGAGCTGAAGAAAAATAGCCTACTAGTTAGGAGGGAGTAAAAACTCAACTAGATATTGCACAAGAAGTTCATAATGTAATTCATATCAAAGCGAAAGTAATCGGATAAAGGAACTTCAAGGATGATGAATGAGAAGCAGATTCTAAAAAACTTTGACATGACCAGAAGTGTAAGAAAATGAAGGTTTTTAAAGACATGCAGCTGATTCGGAAACTTCGAAATGACTAGAAGTGTATGAAGAAAGTTTTTGAAGACATGTCAGGAAGTTAAGAGCAAAAATCCAATCAAGACCGAGATCATTGGTAGGGAAAACTTCTAAGTCATCCACAACAGTATATTACAGTGTCTTCATCTGCAAGCTGAAGAAATAAAGCTGGAGTATTCAAGAAGATCAAGATCATTGAAGACAATCTCAAGGAATACTGGACTTTATTCTTATCATTTTTCTTTATTTATGCTTGTAGAAAACATTGTAACTAATTCACATGTGACACCATCTTGGAGGGAGATTGTTAGCCTTACAATTTTATGAAGTTGGCGTCTTACACGTGAATTAGAATAGCTACATATCAATTGCTATACACATGGACTTATATTATAAACAAAGGATATATAGCTTATGTTAGGCATATATATACCCCTCATGACTCTCCATGAGGGGTGTGGAAGAATACTGTATCATTTTATCAATCTAATAAACACATAGTTTCTCTTCACCCTCTCTCTACTTTCTCTCACTAGAAAAATGCATAAACTCTTATACTTTGATCATCCCTGACCCCCCGAAGGTGGTTTTATAAGCTTGTCACTCATACCCTTTCTATTAGAATGAAGTCTCTAGGTTAGGTTAGGAGTTGGTTTAACTATCTTTTATCATTCAATTTGGTTGTAGGGAAGATTTGTATCTTTGTGATCAAGTCCAGATCATTAGGTGATTTGCTTAGGGTTTTGGTATACTTTTAAGGGGAAGTTCTTAGTGACCCTAGTTGATCTTAGTGATCCTAGGAGTAAGTCGAATCACGGATTCTTAGGGGTAGATTTCGAGGGCAAAATACCGTAGGGAATAGCTCTTTTTAGCGAGCGTCGATCTTAGTGCATATCTGTGGAGCGAAGTAGTAATACGGTTTATAGTCCACCATAAGGATTATACTAGAGTAATAGTATCAGTGTCGTGGATTCACAACTAGACGTATAGATGGTCTAAACCCCCATCCCGAACTAGTATATATCACGGTCTATCTCTCTATATATATCTACTTATTGTCTATCTCATTAGGTATATCATTACACCACTCTGTTTCTTTGAGACTTGAAATTTCATAAACTTCAAAGAAGTCGAAAAGACCGTATTCAACCCCTTTATGGTTCTACAGATACAATAATTATGAGCATTTTATAAGGTAAATTGATACCAAAATGTGTGAACTATTTGATGTTATCATGCACTAACGGGCATAGTACCCGGTCGTGTATAGCGTAGGATTGGTAAATCTGAGTTTTAATTGTCACAGTTTTATAGTTGATTAAATAACTAAAATGCACGAAACAAAAATGTAAAAGTGGATTACTTATCAAAGGAGAAAACGTGCTAACCTAGCTAATCTTCTATTAATTCAATGATTCTATTTCATAGTGCAATGTCTAATCTCGTTTTATATAGTGGTTCTAATATCATTAGGTCTGCTTTGTAGTCGAAACCTAACCTATAATTCCTATGATCTTAATCCCGTTGTTCACAGTAACTGGGCATCTAGTTCATAGTCATTAAGTCCCCACTATCTTATAGACTTATCTAATGTCGACAATCCTACTTCTTAACATTTAAAGCCCCATTTGGTGCCAACTAACAATAGGTTTACCCGTGCTTTTTAAGTACATAATCTAATATAGACGGTGATATAGGCAACCCTTATAATCGAAATGGATGTTATCCCATCTCGGATAACTTACTTGACTTGCTTTCAATTGTTCTTACCTACTCACTAGCCTATAAGCTTTACACTAGCCTTAGTACTACCAAAACGCGAGGATGATACGATAAGCACATAAGATATCAATATAAAACAAATGACTAAACGAATAATAGAAATCGTAATATTAATAGATTTATAACTAAGCTAACACTTAAAGTGTTTAGCCACTCATTTTGTAGATTACAGAAACCATAATGTATGAAATCATAAATGAATTAAACATTAAGTTTAATACAATTTACTTGATGAATAACTAATAAAAATGATGAATTGATGTGAATTCTCTCTTGGAAAGTGGTTGAAGAGTGCTGGAAAATGCTTTTGGATGGAAGCTTAATCGTCCTCTGAGAGTTGTGTGAAGTGGAATTACGAAATCAACTGAATTAGGGCTTGTATTTATAGGCTTGACTTGGTTACGGCGTAAACATAAGTGATGGTTACACCGTAACCTCCTTTATGCTTATATAATTCACCAGACGTAGCATAGTTTCAACGTAACCAAAGGGAATAAGTTACATCGTAACATCCTTCTGAACTCACAGCTTTTTATTCTCCAATAGTTACGGCGTAACCAAACAATCTAGTTACGCCGTAGTTGTCACGTCAGCAGGATCTTTCCGCTATCTTGATACAAGTTACGACGTAACCCCTACGAGGTTGTTACGCCGCAATGTCTGATGACTAGACTTAGTTGTTTTTAGCACCAACAAGGATTACGACGTAGTTAAGACGGGACAATTACGCCGTAACTTAGGTTTGGTCCAACAAGTTGTGCGTTTTTCTTTAAGTCACCTTTCATTTCCACGTCTTTTTGTTTCAATACTGAAGTATCACCTGGTAATGAAATATGAAACAATTAAGTACATATTCATATAAAAACATAAAAAATATGAGCATTTAACAAAGGAAATTGATACTAAAATATATAGATTATTTGATGTTATCAAATATCCCCCCACTTGACTTTTACTTGCCCTCAAGTAGACCTTTTAGATCATTGCTAAAAAGATATCTCCCAATTTATTACCTATGCTTGAAACATCAAAACCAAGCACCTCACGAAAAAGGGAACGAAAACACTCCGATCTTATATTTCTCGAACCACAAACTAAAAAACTACAAATTTATGGGTTGTGTTTTATAGAATATCAAAAAAAATATGTTAATCTTCTTAAACATTTCATCATCATAATTTAGGACAACATATCTATGAAACATGCATATAATTTTATGTTTATGATATATAATTATTTGTAAATTTGTATAATATTACAAAAACTATTAAGAAAATAACATTATATTAGGATCTTAAGATCCTGATCCGATCTTATGATCTCGATCTTGCAAAGACAAAAATGATTCTGAGTAGGATCCCGATCTTGAAAACCTTAGACTAAAGGGAAGACAACAAAATTACAAGTGAACAAGCACCAAGTGATTGCTCATTTAATATTTAAGTATACAAAAGGTTAGGAATAAATGCAACTAAGAATGATTAAGGTAAGGAATAGGCATGGGATGCACATTTAAAAGGTGTAACAAAAAAAAATAAACAAACAAGTAATCTCCTTTCCACAATCTTCCCGTCACTAGTCACCATCCATCCAATAGTCCAAGTATCAAGACGCGAGAACCTGATCATCATCACTAATGAGCTATTGTTCCATATTGTAGATATCTAAATTTTGCCATATAAACTTGAGGCAAAAGTCATATATACTAGCTCAACCTTCAACAAAACTAGTTGGTTTATATATGTCACAAACTCTAAATCTTCCTCAAACTATATACGAGGTAATCATCACATATCATAAATTTGGTTGGTTTTATAATTTAGCCAACACTTTATACTACCATGCTACAAAATTTTAACAAGGTTATGCCATAAACTGACTTGTGATATTGGTTGTGGTGTGTACATATGAGTATATTATTTAGATATTTGTGTTTAAGTGATGTATGATTGTGTGATGAAGTTGATTGTCTTGTTACACGTGTTTAGTAGTGATGTGTGTGATGGAATGAAAAAGTAACGCGTCGTTGAGCTACCGGATGTGAGGTTGGCCACTATTACACTCGACCTGAGAAAGTCAGTGTTATATATTAGGGTTAATATTATATTTACCCAAGTTAAAAAAATGTTATCTATATTATATATGTTGAGTCTGATAGAACTCCTTAGATCGTTTAAGCTCAGTTTGTTTAGAACTTATATTTAGGATTAACAATGATAACAATATGCACATCGGAATTAACTAAAGAACATCAATGTTATTTGAACAAGGTTTTATTACCATACGTTTCCACCAAGCCTCAGATCTATATGATCAGTATAGATCGTGTTACCACCTGTAACAGGGATCAAGTTACCTTGACCTTGAGGCTGCACCACATAACTATAGACGTCTACATTTTCCCTTAGGATACACACACACATTTTCTTTTTTGTGTACACAAACTACATGCCTAGAACCTCCTTTTATAACATAAGGAGTCCGAGACTTACAAAGGAAGATAAACATTAGACAACTAAATCTTTTAAACTTTAAGGAATATCTTCTGTTATCTTTATCTTCTTAAGGAGATCTTCCAGAATCTTCATATTTCTCTTACATCTTGTAGAATTCTTTAATGATGATTTTGATCCTTTTGTTTCATTCTTTTGTTCTTTTGTCTCATCTTAATTCCCAACAATCTTCCCCTATTTGATGTTGACAAAACAAACACTGTTCTTGTACGAACTTCATCACAAAGCCAAAGCTTCCCCTGAAGTTGAGATCATGGATCTCCCTAAATGAAACAAACTTCCCCTTAAGTAGATTTCCTTTATACCATGCCACATAAAGGATCTACAAGTTGTCAATTGTACCTATTAACATCTTCTTCCTCTTTTTGTCATAATCTAATAAGGGACATATGAATAGAAGCAACTTTGATCTTGACCACTACAAACCAATATCATACTTCTAATCTAAGCCTTCTAACTCCTTAAATTACCTTCCATGATGCATAATAAGAAAAATGAACTTGAGTAGTAGAAACTCACACTAACAGTAGTAATAATGACTAGTAGTAGTAAAAACTTTCACCTCAATGCCACACGTAAATGGTTAAACATTTTAACAATAAGCTTACCCTAAAACCCATATGTTAACCATTTCTTGAAAATTCAATTCTGTAAGCTTTATGTAATGATTACTGATGAAGAAAACTAAGTATAACAAACTTGATGCTGAAGTAAAACAACCCAAACTTGTGTCTTATATCTTGTACTATCTACGTGACGTCAAACTTATAAATAAATCTGTGAAATATAAGTAGATCGCAACCTCTTGAAAAAAAATCCTCATCTTCTATGAGACACATAACCAAAGTGATAGCAAATGTAAGCATTGAGCACCATAAGTTTGTAAATCACACACCTTTGCTAGATTTTGATAAGTCTTCGTCACATCGTTTCTAAGCACAAACAAGTTATCTTCAAACGTTGTAAGCCGTTTAAGATATGATAAGAACACGTACCCATAAAATTCCACTTCATCGTCAAATAAGTGATAAACAATCATCTTCGTAACCAATTCTTCAAATAATCCAAATACGAGCCTTTAAACGTTTAAGAACATTTAAACCAAATCAATCTGTTAGCTTCCCCTTAAACGAAGCATCATGTTTAATTCGAGATCCAAACCACGTGTGTTTTCAAAATATCAAACAATACTAGCAGTATAAATTTCATTAAGCCCAAGCAGTATTAACCACTAGGAACAAACCTAGCAGCATAAATTGCTTAAAAATACTCTAGCAGTAGAAACCAACGCAACAGTAGTAACTACCAAATGCTAGCAGTACAAACAACCATAATCTAGCAGTATTAAAATTTACCAAGAAACTCCTTTGGCAGTAGCACCACAATGTTGGCAGTATAAACAAATCACCAGTAATAATATACCAATAGCAGCCTTAACGAGCAGTACTAACAGCGTGCCTTAGCAGTATTAACATATGAAGGCAGCACTAAAAGTATTCGAGCAGTATTAACTGATAATCACCGTTTAAGGATACCTTTTTTTAGTGTCACAAAGCTGTCATGAATCCGTTGTTAATATGCATTCTCCTTCCTCCCATAGCCTGTAGCAACACATTGTCTGTCACTAAACTATCACAGATCCGATTACTCCTTCCTCCCATGGCTTTTTGTGACGCTTTAAGTGTCACTAATCTGTTGCTAATCTGTCACAAATTCCGTTAACATTATCCCAACATCCAGCCCATGTCCATACGACGAGCAGTATTAACAATTCCTTTGGCAGCACTAAGTACTTACAAGCAGTACTAAAAAAATGTGAGGTTGGCCACTATTACACTCTACCTGAGAAAGTCAGTGTTATATATTAGGGTTAATATTATATTTACCCAAGTTAAAAAAAATGTTATCTATATTATATATGTTGAGTCTGATAGAACTCGTTAGATCATTTAAGCTCAGTTTGTTTAGAACTTATATCTAGGATAAACAATAACAATGATAACAATATGCACAGCGGAATTAAATAAAGAACATCAATGTTATTTGAACAAGGTTTTATTACTATACGTTTCCACCAAGCCTTAAATCTATATGATCAGTATAGATCGTGTTACCACCTGTAACAGGGTTCAAGTTACCTTGACCTTGAGGCTGCACCACACAACTATAGACGTCTACATTTTCCCTTAGGATACACACACACACATTTTCTTTTCTGTGTGCACAAACTACATGCCTGGAACCTCCTTTTATAACATAAGGAGTCCAAGACTTACAAAGGAAGATAAACATTAGACAACTAAATCTTTTAAACATTAAGGAATATCTTTTGTTATCTTTATCTTCTTAAGGAGATCTTCCAGAATCTTCATATTTCTCTTACATCTTGTAGAATTCTTTAATGACGATTTTGATCCTTTTGTTTCATTCTTTTGTTCTTTTATCTCATCAAATCTATAATTCCCAACAATATATATATAACACAAATAATTTTTCTTAAAACTTAAAAAAAATAAAAATGAGTAATCTGTTATACCCAAAGTACCCTTGATTAAAAATGGTAACAACATACATCACTAATTTAACAGTTTAATTACTGTTTAATCATCAAACTCTTATCATTGTTCGTTCTAGCCCATAGATTTTTCTTTTGCAATGTCTACAAATTGAACTCGTAATTGTTGCATCAAAAGTCACACCAGAACTACAAGTTCGCAAGTATAATTATTTGCCGCTATACACCGTTGATTTGCGGGAGTATTCTTCTAATATTAATCTAAGACATGCTTTAACAAAATTGTACATCATACATTGTAAATTTGTATTTTAAATATATATACTTTAATAATTTAAAGTTTAAGTTAGGTGTATACTGAGTACTATTATAAATAAAATCAATTGTTACCTCTGTTGTAAAGAGTATACTGAATAACTATTTTTCTATATCCATAATAGTTTTGAACATTTTTACGAACCACATTGCAACTTTAAAAGGCAAGTGTGTGTCTGAGTGTGCTAAATCTGAATCTAACTCAAAAGTGATTGCCCCAGGGATGATTGAACAGGCACAACGTAAATTGTAAATAAAAATACATATAGATGAGACTATTAAAACTAATTTGGAAAATGAGAAACAAACAATAATAATTGATGTGTCGTTGTATATAGGTGTTTATTTAGTTTTCAAGTTTTACATTTATATTTTGCCAATTTTACCTAAAACAACACTTTAACAGGTAGTGTACCCGATCAGATGTAGCTTCGTTCGTAAGTAGGGTGTCGATAACTAAGAGCGAGAACTTTAATCTTTAATTCTATCAATATTTTAGTTAACTAAACTATGTTAATTCTAATCTATGTTAAACCTATGCTAAACCTAATTCTAACGGATAAGGGGGTTTTCAATCTGAGAGACTAGCACAGGTTTTGTGGTAACTTAGATCAATTTAAGACACAGTAACACACGCAAGCAGATAGACAAAAAAAAGAAGAGCGGTTTAGCCAAATATAAAAAAATTGTATTAACCATGATTAATCTAATTAAAATGCTAGTTTGCTTATTTAGTGCAATGAGTGCTTATCTCGAGGCGGCATATCATTCCAAGATTTAGGCGGTACTTTTTCCTAAAACCTAGACACGTAGAATTCTGTTACAATTAAACGCATCTGCATAAAGCATCCTATTTGCTGATTATAATCTATCTTATGAGATTAATAATGGTGATCTTATTAAACCTTGGCTCATGGAGACTTTACCCACTTATTGCTTAATGGCAATTAATATTCTAGTAGTCCACTGTCCAAGTCTTTACCAAAGGAATTAGTACCTTATTTGCTGATCCCAAGTCACCTGCTAGTCTAACTTGTTCACATAAACCAATGGTAAAGATAAGGCATTATTTGTGATCCTATTACTCTAGATATATAAATCACTATATGGAAAGCCATCTCGGTATCTAGCTAACTTGGTTAGTATCACTAGATACAGTTGAATGATAGGTCACATACAAAAGCACGTAAACAAGTATGAATTGATAAACATAATCAAGCAATCAAAGATAAATTAAGCAGTCGATATAAACAAACCAAATATTTAAATCTTCATAATCATGGCTAATACCCAAGGGTATTAGCCCTTAATCATTCTAATCAATACAGGAATAATAATTCAACCAAGGTAAACTAACCGAGTTAAACGAATGATACCAAAAATCAAACGCTTACTAGAGTATAGGAGATTACAAGGTGTTTCCTATGGAATTAGTAGCGTTGCTTGACCTCTTCTGCTCTTCTTGTCCTTTGAAAATCGAATTTTATGGTTATGGTATCGAAAATATGATCAAGCACACCTAAAACTCGTTTTTAGGTTTTTTATTTATATTGTCTGGAATTTCGTCGATATGCTGTATTGGTTGAAGTCAATACGGCGTATTGGAAGTTTCTTGGAGTAGGGACCACATTCAATATCTTCTAGAATCTTCATATACTATATCTTGGATACGGCGTATGGAAGCCTTCTGGATACGGCGTATAGGTCTTTAGTTCTTCGTGGTTTCTTATGAAGTGCAGGCACAGATACGCCGTGCTTCCTTAATGGATACGGCTCCAGAATGCGTGCCTTCTAGCTAATCTTCACAAAGTACTCCATAATTACTGAAAAATCTCAAATATAAACGATTAAGTATCGATTCATGCAATAATTGTATAAAATGGGTAGAAAACATGGGATAAATGATGTTATTAAAGTGACGTAATTTGATGTCATCAAATATCCCCCCACTTGAATCATATTTGTCCTCAAGTAACCTTTAGAAATTTATGAAAATGTATCCTAACCATAGTCAAGAATTTTTCCTTTAAGCATTTATTCATTCAATTTATTAACCACCCTCACAAAATAGAAAGATGAAAACACTCAAATCACTCAACTACTCTATGTGGTAACATGTAACTAATTCGCTCAATTGCTCGGTCGTGACGAGTATTCTATCATAAGCTTGGCAAGGATACACATCTTCACCACCTAAGCTTATGGAGTACCAGTTTATAAAAGGTAAATGGGTTTTTAAAAAGGCTAAAGAGTTCAGATCACTCCTTCTAATCTCTATCGATTGCATTTATTCCAAAAAAAGTGACAAAATCAACATACACGCCATAACGATGGGATAGACAAAAATATGACGACATTTGAACTGTTATACTCAAAAAGCTTAAAGAATAGGGCTAGTGTCTTTACCAACAAGTCGTAAACCAACCAAGGGCGACAAAACCACATTATACACATCCATACTGTGGAATAGACATACATGGATTGATTCATTTCCTCACTAACGAAGAGTGATATTAGAGTATGGACTATTCTAATCTTTTCACCAAAGAAATAACAACAAGATAAACAAAATCACACATTCATGGCCGTAACGCGGAATAGCCATGTGATTGCTCGCATCCTATTCCGAATAAACTAATGGTTAGGGACTAGGAAGGGGAAATAATTGTTGATTAAATAAATATATACAAAACAAATAGACTAGTCCAATCAAATAAGGTAAAGTTGCTGGATACTTCCCGACCGTTCCATGATAATGACACAAAAATATTTTACAAACCATCCGATCTATAGATGAAACAACCAATTAAGTTGGCGTCCCTTATCGGTCAACTTCCCATCATCAATACTATACATTTTTTACAGAATAAGTGGCGATTTAACATACTTTATGACAAAACTGTGACAGCGTTGCATTTATAATACGTATCAACGAATAATCGATCCTTCAAATAATTCATCGGTTTAAGCTTTAATGAACCGACTATCTTCATACTTTCCTCCTCTTTTTTTGCAGCAATTTTCTAATTTTTACGATTTTTTTCAAACAAATCAAATATACTACGAATCTCGGTGTAATTTCACCATCTTCATGATTATAATAGCTTTGGATAATTTATTTCATAATTCTTCATTCTTTGTACTCGGATATACCAACAATTGTGAAAGTAATAAAAATACATGAGTTTGACTACTTTTTACATTCCCATTGCAATGTGCAATTTTTCCAACCATACCAGAGATAGAAAATGACACAAGACACATAAAATACATACTTTACACTTTAAGCAACTAGCAACTGATAAATTGACTTAATCTAACAGGGTAGACTAAGGTGTAAAGGTGTAACGAAACAAATAGTTGGTGAAAATAGAATGGTTAAACAGGTTTTTCTAGGGGAATCTTACTCTTATAATTAGAGTAAACAAAGGGTTATACGGGGGTTAACTAACCTGTGTGGTTAGTTAATGATACAACATATATAGGCTTTTTGGGTGTAATCCTAGAAATTTACCAATTTAAACAAGTTACTCCAATTATATCCATAATACTCATTATTGTGGTCTCGAATAGATATACCAAGCCAAGTTTTAAAGTCTACAACATCACCAGCACACTCATATTTTTATGGGATTTAGGTAAATATTCAAAAATAGATAAGGCTGAATCCTCACAATATCTAATAAGGGTTATGTGTGCAGGTTATAAAACTAATAATTTCACAAAAGTATGCTTGAATTTTTTTTATATTTAAGCATATTTTAAGCATATTAATGTTAAAAATAGGACAAGTATGCATTCTAATTCTCCTCCCCCTACTTAAATTATACAACGTCCTCGTTGTATAAATAAAACATTAAAAATAGGAAATTAAAGAATTAGAATGAGAAACTCCCCTGATATTTGCTCGGTATGATTCTCCATGATGATTTCATGAGCAAGAATGTGTGTTGAGAATGCCTCTACAATACACATAAGATTCCAGATTATCAATACTTCATCAACGTTGTCGATTTCTTTCCAGGGAGGTTCTGTGCAAAGTATAGGAAAATCATGCATTCCTATCTCGGGTATCCAACGGTTAATAAAATAAAAATAAAACAAAAACAAACTGTAAAGGTAGTCAATACGTCGTATCCCAAAACCAGGATACGCCGTATGAGACCTGTAAAAGTATTTGCCATACGGGTCAGTCTGCTAAATACGACGTATCATATAATGAATACGATGTATGATCAGAACTGACAATAATGTTTTAAATGCAAAATTAAAAAGACTGATAACGTCCAGTCATTCAATACGTTGTATGGTATGGAGCGGATACGCCATATTGATGTATGAGAAGACATACTCTAAAGATAAAATTAAAAATAGTCCGGTTTGTCTCTCGGGAAGCACTTTTGTTTACAAAAAAGTCTTTAAGTTAGACTTGCCCCAGTTTTATCCCATCCTTATAAAACAACTTAGGGTCGAATGGGATGCCAATTGGCACATATAAATTTTTGATAATAAAACTTAATGGCATCCCTTTGTTAAGAAAATTCCAAGTCACGATATTAACTTTTAATTCCTTGATAATATTCTTAACGTGGAAAATTTTACTAATTGTATCATGACTTGTTTCTAAAAGCTTATTTGACCCTTGTGCATAAGTACCAACATCGGTATTTATTACATCAGGAAACGGTATGACAGATATATCCCTCGAAGATTGTTTGATATTTATTTTATCATCATTATTATCCTTATCCGATTTTAAATCATTAGGAAAAATTACGTTGAAAGGAAATAGATCATTAAAGTATATAACGTTTTGTTCCTCACCATCACATTCGGACAATAATGTTTCAAAATCAACCTTTTTGTCATGGTTAAGAGTTACTGTGGGTTCGGATGACGAAAATGAAGGCATATTGACTTTATCATTACTATTTTTCGAATCCGTTTTCAAATTGTTGACAGAAATTATTTTATAAGAAAATGAATTTTTGTCATAAATTATCGTGTAATCTTCATCGTCAGATTCGTCAAACGATATTCTAAAGTTAATTTGATTGTCGTTAAGAGGACTTACCGTGGGTTCACATGAGAGTGCTACTTCAGATGTTAACGCGTCATTAAAGACTATAGCTGAGAATTCAATTTCAACATATCTGAGGTCGTGAACGTCTTTATCATACCAGATCTTACCGTATGTAGCAATCTCCCAGTTATACACCTGACCACGCCTACGAGCTTTTTCTTCCTCACGCCTGATATACTATTTCATAGTAATGTTGGGGTCGACCATTTTAACCTGTAATAAATTCGCTAGGAAAGAAAACGGTCAAATAACCTAATATGTCGTATTCAGCAAAACAGAATACGTCGTATTGATGTTTAGAGTCGAATATGTTGTATTGGTTTAGAAAATATTATACGCCGTATTCAGTATTCGACTCAGAATATTATAGAAGACTGTAATAATTTAGATAACACAAAAACACACAAATTTGCAAAATATACAATGCAGAAAATCAAACACACAAACAAACAAAAACAATTAAAAACACAAAAGTTTACACTAATCTAAATTATGCTAATCTAGGGGTTAAATTAATATAGGATTAAAACCAAAATATTAAATAAAAATAAAGATTCAACAACTTCACTCACGGCAACGGCGTCAAAAACTTGATGTGTCATTGTATATAGGTATTTATTTAGTTTTCAAGTTTTACATTTATATTTTGCCGACTTTACCTAAAACAGCACTTTAACGGGCAGTGTACCAGATCAGATGTAGCTTCGTTGGTAAGTAGGGTGTCGATCACTAAGAGCGAGAACGTAAATCTTCAATTCTATCAATATTTTGGTTAACTAAACTAAGTTAATTTATGTGACATCCGTGATTTAATCAGGTTAGTGATACCTTTAGGAATGGCTAAGAGTTCATTTTGTCTGATTCCTTGTGTACTATGTGTTATATATGTGTGCTAAGTGGTTTGAATAGGTGCATGAAATCATTTTGAGTTATAAGATCATCTCATTTTGAGTGCGTTTGTGTTTGGTGATGAGTATTCTATTTTTTCACGTATAGTGATAATGGAAAGGTAGGGTGTATTGCGTGTAATGCTACGTCAATAGTTGGATAATTTTATGTTAAGCGTTTATGGGAAATGTATCGTGTTGGAAATAAGTGAAACGAGTGAAATTTGGATAGTTATAGTAGACTTTCTAAATATAAAAAGTGAAATGTGAAATGAAAACTTTAATGATGGTATAATGATTAGGGTCAGTTTAGGGTTATGATCATGCATGTTGCATGTTAGGGTTTGCGTTAGAACATGATTTAGAGATGAGCAGATTTTAGGTCTGTGTTCAACTGATGATATCTAGATGTTAGAAACGTGTTTTGATATGATTCAAGAGCCTAAATTATATTTCAAAGAGTCTATTTTTCAAAAAGTTTGGCCTCGAATGATTTTGAGTTCTGGAAGTTAGTTAAATGTTGGTTACAAGAAAAGTTATCAAAACAGTAAATACGGGTCAGAATTAGGTCATGTTTAGGAGGGTAAAACCCTAAGTTAAAAGTGGAATTAGAGATAGCCAATCTACAGTGATTAGGTATAATGTGTATATAAAGAAACCCTAGAAGGATAGCTTCTGATTGTATGTCTAAGTATGGTAATTAGGGCCATACATTTTAGTGTACAATCAGATCCGAATTGGGACAGTTTTGAAGTTGGATTTTATTTGGGATAGTTGCACGTGTAATGAGAGCTTGGGAATCACAAGGTAGTTAGTAAACTCATAAATGAACTTAGGTGATTTTTGGTATAATTTATAAAGCTCAGCAAGTAAGGTTTTTAAGGTAGTAAAGATACACTAAAATTCTGTATTTTTGAATAAATTATAGTTAACTAGTGTAATGTGTTAATGAGGTGGTTAAGGTTGGGCATGGTGTCAGGGTGACCCATGATGGTTAATAAAACCTTTAGACATCCATCATATGTGTGTTACATAGACTAGAGCTTTTAGCTTGGTCGCGAGTAACCGTGGTTATTTATTTGTATAGTTGCGTGATAGGAATTGGAAGCTGCGTTTTGAGCATTCAGGTGAGTTACATAGTCCCACTTTTTATTGCGTTTTAAACTTGGGATGGAAATGATGCAAGTGTTGAAAAGAGTTTTAAATTCCTGTGGTTATGTGTTTCTGTAAATGCATGGACTATTATGTGACTGATATGCGTTATGTGCTACATGTTATGTGATGTGATATTGATGTGTGGACTAAGTTAGGAGGGTTACTTGCGGGTATCCATAGCCTGTTTAGTAGAAGGTATTGTGGCCTAGATAGGAGGGTTACTTACGGGTATCCATGGCCTGGGCTAAAGGGAAACCATAGGGACTTTGGTATGATCCAAGAGCGATTTAGGTCGTCTGCTTGATGTCTGAGGGATCAGATAAGTACGCCTACTCAGTGTTGGTTATGAGGGATCGGATGGATACGCCTACCCAATATATGATTTGTTGGTTTGATATGATTGGATTGAATTGCATGTTAGCTTGTATGTTAGTTAGCATAATTGTCATGCAAAATGTATTGTTTTATAATCACAGAAATTGGATAAATCGTTTTGGGAAATTGATTGGATACGTGTGTCAGAAAACCTATGTTTCTCACCAACCATTGTGTTGACGTATAAGCATCATTTTCAGGTATTCAGCAGGATGAGATTAAAGTTAGGAAAAGTGGCAGCTGGCGAAGTTTAGTTACCTAGATTTTGTTATTTGTTTTGGATGATGAATGTTATTTGTTTTGCGTTGTTAGGATGTATGAATGTTTGCATGTCATGACGTTGACATAAACTGCCTTCATTTTAATGTCAGACGCCTTTTGGATTTTATTGACGTGTTTGGGTATTTTCATGACACTGCGTGTCTATACCTTGTATTTTATGCATGTTTTAGTTTCTCTATCTAGACGCCAATGTGTTGTGATGGTTCCTTCTCTCGTCGCGCCTAGCGTTTCCGTCTTGGCGGGTTGTGACAGATTGGTATCAGAGCCACAGGTTATAGAGAAGTAGGAGGTTGAGCCTAGACTATAACCTAGGGGTCCTTCATATAGATGCGTTTAGGACTAAAGTGTTTATTTTTATAACTGCTATGCTTCCCCTCTATTTTGTGTAGCTTTTATATTTCCTATTTTGTTAAGTTATCGTCTTAGTGCGTATTGCCTTGTTACTAGTTAGCTATGCCTTCCCATTTCCATAAGAAGTTCCGTTGGGGAACCGTCTTTGCAACCGGGTGTAGGAGTTTCATTGAGCCAGGTTCAGGGCATAGGATGAAGAGAACAAATTGTAGGACCCAAGTTCTAATTGGCCTTTACCCATGCCATATTGAAGAGAAGATGACCATAAGGGAGGTTAGAGGAGAGTCAGTCATGGAATGGAAGACAAAGGTGACAACCAAGGAAGGAACTATCATCAAATTTCCTAGAAAGTTTCGTGGATACAAGTTAGAAACAGAAGAAGAAGTGGAGGAGAATGAAGGGTTAAAGGAAGTTTGGGAATAGATGGAGTATGTGATATCAGACAGCGACTCGGATCTTGAATCCACAGCTAGTAGTTAACCTTAGGGCATCCTCTTTGTCATCCATTTTAGGTTTATTTGTCTGTCTTTAGTCAAACCATGTTTTAGGAATTGATATTTTTGAATATTGGGTTTGGTGTTTTGGATATTGATTTAGTATTTTATGAAATGGATGGAGTTATATTTGAAATTGTTCCTTATGTGCTGTTATGTAATTAAATGAATGGTATGCGAATGTTGTGTTAAACTAAGGAGTGTCATCATAGGAGGAGTACGTTTGTGCTAGGGAGCCTCTATAATTATGGTGGCCAACATAATTATTCACGCGCCTCAGTACAAGTGGACTTGCAAGTATGATTACATAGGTTAGTGTTGACACATTGGTGTATAGTATTATGATAGTAGTATGTATATATATACTATTATAGAAGTATATGATCAAAATTTATCTTCTCCCGTGTAATGTATATTATTCCTTTCCTTTTATAGAAACATGGTTCGAGTTACGCATTAAAACCCAACCCCAGAATCGAGCCCAGAACCAAATCCGGACATTGCTACAATAATCGCGCAGCAATTGCAGAATATCATTCCTCAAATCGTCACTCAAGTGACTGCTAATGTAAACAATGTGACTAGAGGAAATGGAAACGGTAGGAATAATGGATGTTCCTACAAGACTTTTACTGCTTATAACCCTAAGGAGTTTGATGGAAAGGGTGGTGTAGTAGCACTTACCCATTGGATAGAAAAGATGGAGTCGGTGTTTGATAACAGTGGTTGTACTGTGAACCAGAGAGTGAGGTATGCTGCTAGTTACTTTGTGAACAAAGCTTTGACTTGGTAGAACACACAAGTCCAAGCGAGAGGTCGTGAAGCTGCAATTGGTATGAGTTGGAATGATTTTAGGGTGTTGCTTATGGAGGAGTTTTGTCCAAGCAACGAGATGGAGAAACTGGAGAATGAGTTTTGGAACCACACTATGGTAGGAGCCAATCATGTCGCCTACACTGACAGGTTTCATGAACTGGCCAAACTAGTTCCTTACTTGGTTACTCTTGAATCTTCACGAATCAAGAGGTACATCAATGGGTTAGCACCTCAAATCTGTAGTATGCTTCGGGCGACCTAGCCAACTACCATTCAGAGTGTTATCTTGACGGCCGAAATACTCACTGACGAGGCTGTCCGTTGTGGAACATTGACTAAGGGAAATGATAAGAGGAAAGAGATGGAGGAATCAAGTAAGCAAGGGAGTACAGGGAAAGATAATAAGAAATCTAAGATTGGATCAGGGTTTGTGGCGACAGTTCCTCCCAGGAACGAAAATGTGAGCACATACCCTAAGTGTGCTAGATGTTATACTTTCCACCCAGAGAATGCACCCTGTAAGTTGTGCTATAACTGCTAGAAACAGGGTCATTATGTGAGATAATGTTGGGCACCGATTAGGCAAGTGACGCCTGTGAATGCGGTTAGGATGGGGCAGAATCAAAGGGCATGCTATGAATGTGGGAGTCTTGACCATATTCGCTATGATTGCCCCAAATGGAAACAAGCAACTGGATAAGCAAGGAACCCGTTGGCTTTGGGGGGAAACAGGAACACCCGAAACAATTGGAACCAAGCAAGAGGAATGACATTTAATGGGAATGCAGTAGAGGCTCTACAGGATCCCAAAGTTGTGACGGGTACATTTTCTTTAAACAATCAATTTGCTACTGTTGTTTTTGATTCTGGAGTTGATTTTAGTTTTATTTCTACTAAGTTTGCGCCTTTGCTAAATGTGAAACCTTGTATTGTAAACCCTGGTTATGTGATAGAAATAGCTGATGGTGAGAGTGTAGAATTTGATAGGATTATCCGTGATTGCAAACTAGAACTAGGAAACTCCTTGTTCACTATAGATTTGATACGGTTGGGTCATGGAAGTTTTGATGTGGTTATGGGGATGGACTAGTTTTCCAAGAATAAGGTTGTTATAGTGTGTCATGTGAAAGTAGTAGAGATACCGATAAAAGAGTGTGGGATACTTCGAGTTTATAGGAAACGTACTTTGGGAGCCGCCAAAGCCCTAATGAACGCTAAGATAGATGAACCTAGGATAAGTGACATACCCGTGGTGCGAGATTTTACTGATGTGTTTCCGGAAGACTTGTCAGGGCTACCACCACAGCGACAAGTTGAGTTCCGTATAGACTTAGTTCCTGGAGCGACGCCGGTCATGAAGTCTCCATATCGTTTGGCACCCTCGAAAATGCAAGAATTGTCTGGGCAACTTCAAGAGTTTCAAGACAAGGGTTTCATACGACCTAGCCATTCGCCGTGGGGAGCACCTATGCTATTCGTGAAGAAGAAGGATGGATCTTTTTGTATGTGTATCGACTATAGGGAGTTGAATAAAATAACTATTAAAAACCGTTATCCACTCCCTAAGATTTATGACTTGTTTGATCAGCTACAAGGAGCGTGTTATTTCTCTAAGATAGATCTTCGATCGGGATATCATCAGCTATGTGTGCATGAAGATGACATTCCAAAGACCGCATTTAGAACGAGGTATGGACATTTTAAGTTTATGGTTATGCCATTTGGGTTAACCAATGCACCAGCAGTCTTTATGGACTTGATGAACCGGGTGTGCAAACCGTATCTAGATAAGTTTGTCATTGTCTTCATTGATGACATCCTGATCTACTCAAAGACGAAAGAAGAGCATGAAGTTCACTTGAAGTTAGTGTTGAAGTTACTGAGGAAGGAGAAGCTATATGCAGAGTTTTCTAAGTGCGAGTTTTGGCTACAGGAAGTGCATTTCCTTGGACACGTGGTTAACCAGAGTGGTATTCATGTGGACCCAAGTAAAATAGTGGCGGTGAAGAATTGGAAAGCTCCTACAACGCCATCAGAAGTTCGATCATTTTTGGGATTAGCAGGCTATTATCGGCGTTTCATTACGAATTTCTCTAAGATTGCTAAACCCCTTACTTCGCTAACTCAGAAAAACCAAAAGTATGAGTGGGGCGAAAAAGAGGAAGAAGGATTTCAGACCTTGAAGAATAATCTGTGTGATGCTCCTATCTTGTCGTTACCAGACGGAATTGAAGATTTTGTAGTTTACTGCGATGCATCGAATCAAGGACTAGGTTGTGTGCTCATGCAAAGAGGCAAAGTAATCGCCTATGCACCGAGACAACTGAAGATTCACGAGAAGGATTATACAACACATGACCTAGAGCTGGGAGTTGTCGTGTTTGCTTTTAAGACATGGAGGCATTACTTGTATGGCACGAAGAGTGTCATCTACACAGATCACAAGAGCCTTCAACATATTTTTGACCAAAAGGAGTTAAATATGCATCAAAAGAGGTGGATCGAGCTGTTTAGTGATTATGAGTGTGAGATTCGCTACCATCCTAGTAAGGCGAATGTGGTGGCCGATGCGTTAAGTAGGAAGGAACGGGTGAAACCTAGACGTGTTCAAGCAATGGCTATGACCATTCAGTTTGGATTGAAAGAGATGATATTGGTAGCCTAAAGTGAGGCGTTCAAATAGGAGAACATTCTTGCAGAAAGGCTACATGGTTTAGAACAACATATGGAAAGAAAGGAAGATGAGAATTTGTATTTTATGGATAGGATATGGGTTCCTTTAGTAGGAGATGTAAGAATTGTAATTTTGAACAAAGCTTATAAGTCTAGGTACTCTGTGCATCCTGGAGCCGATAAGATGTACCATGACCTTCGTGATATGTATTGGTGGCCGGGAATGAAGAAAGACATTGCTATCTACGTTAGTAAGTGTTTGACTTGTGCAAAAGTGAAGGCTGAGCATCAAAGACCTTCGGGTTTACTGCAACAACCTGAGATACCAGAATGGAAGTGGGATGATGTGTGTTTTACAAGCTTTAAATTTATAATACTAAAAATACCAATTTTTACTAAAAACACAACACTCGAGAAGTATACATGTTCGTGTATAGTATAGCTTTAGGTAAGTCCAGGTCGTTCCACGGGAATTGAAGTTTTTACAGTTTGTAATTAAGGTGCTAAGGTTAATAAGATTGTCACAGATCAAATTAACCAAACGTTCATAAATTGACTATTGCAAGGAAATCAATAAAAGGATGATTCAAGCAAATGATTAAAGTATGTTTATTTAGGCAATGATCATTAAGATAATGAAATGTTTAGGATAATGTTTATAAGTTTAGAGAATAAAGATATCACAAGTTATAAATCCTTTCGGCCTTTAAATATAACAAGTGATTATATCGATTAATAACAACAAATCCTTTCGGCCTTTATAAGTTATTATAACCAAAATGATTAAACACATATATAAAAGAACCCTTTTGGCCTATATTCTTATATAAAATATGTTTTACCAATTCAATAAACACATATCCAAACACTCCATATCAAAGATCATATAATTCCCAAACAAACATAAGATTACTACTCCATAATCAGAGTAACAAAACACATAACATTCATAATGGATTCAACAAAGATTATATTCAAAAGAGTAACAAGATTCATACCAATTCCTAGAGCAAAGTATGATGATTTCACAAGAATTTCCCAAGAACGCTTTATTATATTCAAAGTAAAATCCGAAAACTATAAACAATTCTGTCACAATCGGTTATAGATTCAAAATAACACTATAACTATTCCTCTTTGATGGATCAAAACCTAAGAACAATGATGCACTTCAACCAAGACTATCCAACTTCTTCAAGAACTTTGATTCTAATGGTGGTGATGATTTGTGTTATCAAGGTGGTTTGGATCAAAGGTTCTCATGCCTTTATCACCAAAAACACCCCTTCTAAGGGTTCCAAATGAAATGGGAAGTTTGTATGTGAGTTGTGTGAGATATGAGAGGAAAAAGGGCCTTATATAGGCTATTTCGGGGGTCAAGTGTAGTGTACTTACAAATAAGTGCGGCGCACTTGAGGTGTAAATGTTGTCCCAATTAATGGCATTTAATTCTTCATAAAAACGTCCAGAAGTACGCCGTACTTTTTGGATTGTGCGCCGCACTTGGGACATTTACAGCAGATGACATTTTCTTAAAGTTGTAGATAATTGAATTCTCTTCACGTGGCCACTTGAACCAACTAAAACGTAGTTCGTATGACCGAGTTATGGCCAAAACAGTGAACATGTGTCGGGAGATCTTTATCTTTAGTTATTTCTTCGTTTAAACTTCAATTCTTCGTGTAATCTTTCGTATTCTTCCACGACACATATCATGAACCTATAATATCAAATATACTTGATTAAGTACCAAAAGTTCACGAGAAATGATCAAACTGAAAACATGTAAAATTTAGGCGTTATCAAATCCCTCCACACTTAGCTATTGCTTGCCTTCAAGCAATTAAACAAAAAAACAAGATCATTTATCATGACATGGAGAGAAAAATGATTTTAGCATTAACAAGTGTTTACCAGTTTTATAACTTTTTAAGCATAGAAATATAACAGAGCACCTCACACAGGGAAAGTGCTTGTTTTTGAATTCACACGAGTCACTCAGATAGGGTTTTATATTTGTGAAGTCACTCAATTGCACAGACATAATCTAGTCGATACAATATGATTGTACTAGACACTATGAACATGCCCTTTGCTGGCGCTGTGCACCAAGGCAAAATCTCAAAAGAGGCAAAAAGTGATAACGATGAGGGTGAAATAGCTGATGACTTGATTCATGTGCCAGAAACTTTGCATTATACTTCAATATTTTATTTCTCTTTTTTCTACTTATTTTTAAATATTTCGTTTCATTAACAGATAATGATGATACTAGGGCTGGCCACACAACTTATTCTTCATTGGACATTTTTTTTGCTCTTGCGGATACTTTAGGTGATCTCAACACTAAAAGCGAGTGATGCAGATATGATTGTATAGGGATTTTTTCACCTTTATATACGTCTTTGTCTATAAATTAAACCTCACTGCGGTCTAGATATATGTTCAAGCAAAAGTTTTGGAGCTACTAAATTGACGGCCCATCATATAATTTCAACCAATTTCCTATGTTCAAGAAAAAGGCGACAAAAAGACCATACATACACATCCATAACGACAGAATAGACACATATGACTGCATTCAACCCTAACTCGAACAAGCTAAAGGTAAAAGTTATCTTGGGTATCAAAGATGGATACCCGAATTCCTTATGTTCTAAATCCTTACAATTTAAGTGGGTTGATTTTGTGCTAGTTAAAATGTCAATCCTGTTGGATTTGCCTTACTAAGCGTATGCATTTTTTATGTTTTTGGAAAAGCAATATATAAATTTTTTAAAATTTTCCAAAAATATCAGTTGAAAGTTTAAAATTTTCTGCAGGGCAATACTAGAGGGACATGATTAATTTTCATATTTAAATACCCTCCACACTTAGGTTGAACATTGCCCTCAATTTTTGTGAGAACTTGATAAATATAGAAAATGGGATAAAATTAGGGAAAACGGCGTACTTCTCGGGGCATAGAGAGATATAGCTACGTTGGAGCTATCCTTGTGTGATTCCATTACGTTCTTTTTTTGTTGTTTTTTGTGAGGAGCGAGAGCTCCTCCACACTTAAGTGATCATTATGCGTAATGTAAAAACTTCCCGGGGCTATAAGTGCTTGGTCTGAGACCCGAATTGTTTAACATTCCGTATTTTTAGGTCATTTTATGACATCATTCATTTTGTCATTTTTCACTATTTTTTTTTCTTTTCTCGTACGCGTTCGCTTTTAATTATAATAGTTAAGTTAAATCGCGTAAGCTCTAAATTATCAATTAATGTAAACGGACACCAAACGAATTGAAGTTTTCGTCAAACAAGCAATATATTATTTTACGAAAGTAATAATTAACTTTTTAAAATTATTTTTATCGGATACGTAAAGTGTATACGTTTCGCGATAAATTGCGTTTAGGCACTCCCGGAACCACAAAAACTTTTCTACGCTTCAACAAATACCCACATTTATACCCAATACATAAAGTTTACTCAAATATATCATGTTCATCTCTTATATGCCGAATTTATGGTCAATGGTACAAAGAAATACAAGAAACTCTTCCATTTGGTCAAAACAACAACATACTTCTTTAATGTACACCATACTTCATCATTTCCTAGCCATACCTTGCTTACTTTGACTAAAGGCCATACCTAAGACCAAGACCCATTACTTGGACCATACCTAGGACTTTACTTTGTCTCCTTGACTAAGTCTTGCATATATAAACTTGTATCTAGTGATGAGAACTCATACACATAAACACTTGACCAAAAAAATAACAAAAATCTCTTCCTTTGGCACCCATAGAGCTCACGGCTCAAATCCATGCCCCAACCAAATCCATATAAATTTTTCTACAACCCATACACTTCTATACACATCTATCTTAAGTCATTCCAAGGTGTTTCCATCCATTGAATCACCATTTGCAAGTATTAAGCAAGAAATCAAGATTTGGGTTTTTATTTGGAAACAAGGGTTTTCTTAAGTGCAAGCTTGGGTTTTAAGGCTAAACACGGGTTTAGCATTTTATTATCATCATCATCATACATCATAAGGTCTATTTTAAACCTTTATGTTTTCATGTTATGAGTTTTTATGTATATGATATGCTATATAGTGAAATCACCATTAGGAATACTTTTGAACATGAAAAATATTAATTTTTCTTGTGATTATGATTTGTACACTTTCTAATATTTATGATGATGGTCTAAATATCATGAAATACAGGATATATAAGTTTTGTACATCTCGGATTAAGCATAAAAAGTTCATATAAAATTGTAATTAAAAAGTTAATTTAGAAATGTTTATGATTTCATGTTAAGTTTAAACAACTTGTGATCTTGTGATCTTGGAACAAATATGAACTTTTGGACAATTATTATATGTATAAAAATGTATATATGTTTATAAAAGACATGTGGTAATTGTGAGGGTTGATAAGTATATAAAACAAATTATATAATAAATTATATAAAGATCTTTTTTGGGACAGAGGTTTTCGAATTCAAAACAGGGGCTTTTATGTTTTTATAAGATAATAAAATCACGACGATTCCGAAAGGTAAGAAACTTGTTAAACGGATTAATAACGAAAAAGTTACGTTAAAAACGAGTTATACGTTAATTAAACGGAGTTTATAAAATGACTTTTATAAAACTTATATCAAACAGCTAGTTTGATATTTTTAATAAATATTAATTTTTTTAGGATTCCAAAATGATGAGAAGCGAATTTTTCATAAATAACGAATGGTATATGAATTTCGCGAGTTTACGACAATTAAATACTTTTATAAAACTATTTTTATAAAAGTTACTATTCATGACAGAAAGTTATATTTTTGTAAACCTCATAAAATTATAGAACTTTCAAAAACGAGAACGTCCTCGAAAGAATCACTAAAAACGGAGCTATAACGAATAAAATACGACATTTACGGGTTTTTACAAACGACGAATACGATTTTATAAAAGTCACGTTATTGTGAACAGTAAAAGTTACTGTTCACCAGAGGGTCAAAATATGGAAAATGTCAAATTATGATAACTCGTTCTAATACGAAAAGATGGGCATAAGAAACGCAAGAATCGGGTTTAAAACGCACAAAAGTTATTGTCCAGTTTACTAAAACGGTAATTAGATAAAGTTTAAACTTATGTAAACACAATTTTCCACACACACAAAACCATCTAGTGGTCGATTGAGTAGATAGAATATCATGTGTTATCAATAGTAGATATTACTTAGGGGAGTTTCTTAATGAGGCCTTTCGGATGCGTATCGACGAGTTGTTGGATTTACGATTTAATGTGTCCGAAACTCTCGAAAGTTTCATGTCTGACCTATTATAATTATGATGCCGTAACGATAGTACGATGTAACAAAGATAGATTATATTCAAGTACTCGGTACTTATACGACCTATGATTATTTTGTTTGACTCTGCGGATTCACTTCGTGACGCATTTTTTTCTATTGTGTTATACTTGTTTGATTGCCATTCTCACTCAAGGTGAGTTTCTTAGCCTTTTTTACTTGCTTTTAAATGTTTTGGGGGAGATACATGCTGTTTACAAACTTGTTTATTTTACTGTATATAAAGTACAATTACCTTTCACATACATCTTGTGAGTTCATAGTCTCGCATTTTAATCTTTCAATGTTTTATAAACTCGCGAGGGGAATACATGCTCGTTTTACTAAGTGAACTTATTGATTTCTACTATATAAGTGTTACATGACTATTTTTACCAAAGCTTGATTTGTTTACTACCGTGAATTTTGAACAAAATGATTGTTTTACTTTGACACACGTGTTTCAAACAATTGTCTGCTATCCAGAAATTGCATGAATGCTATTGCTAAAAGCACATATTACTGGTCGCATAGCCATTATAATTACGTTACTGGTGCAAATCCATTATAATTACGATACTGGTGCCCAATACGATTTACTGGGCCAAATCCATTATAATTAGATTACTGGTGCAAAATCCATTATAATTACGGATTACTGGTGCAAATAGATTACTGGTGCATATCCATTATAATTACGACTTACTGGTGCAATTACGATTACTGGTGCAAATACGTTATAATTAGAACTTGGGTGCAAATTCCCTTATAAATTACGAATACGGCTTCGATGTATGAGCTTAGTGCAATAATATATATTTAGACTTGGTGAATGTGTTCCCTTGTCTAACATTACTTGTTTTGGACTTCGGAATATGTACTTAGTCCACCATTACTTCGATCTTGTGGTCCACTTTTTAAATACTTCTTGATTTATTGAATCACTACTTGGATTTCGGATGGATTTCGGAAATAACACTTTTAAATGTTGTAACGATACTGTTTTCTTCTGAAATTTTCTTAAATTTATTTCCAATACGCTTTTTACTTGAACTATGAATTCACAACAAACATTATTGTTGGACGTTTTTAGCATGTATTTTCAGGTAATTATTCTGCTAGTGAGCTATTGGGGAGCATTCGAGTCGCGCGGATATATATATTTTTGAAGGCTTAATAACTTGAGTACTATTTGACAAACGTTTTGACAATGTTTTCTAATACATTATAAATGAAACCTGTTGCAACTCTGATCTTTTATTAAATAGAATATGACTTTATTTAAAACGTCCATTTTAAGGTCGTTTTCCGTGACTTGTGTTTTGTGCCCTGAAGTAGCACCCCAACCTTACCATTCCGCTGCGTTGTACCAGATTTTTGGGGGTGTTACATCAATTATGAAGGAAATGGCGCGAAACGAAGCGCCAAGCATGTGTATTCTACCACATGTAATATAATACTCCAATTATATAAGTCTCCAAGTGTAAAATGCCAACCACCAATCCAAGCTCCACCTGTTTTATTTAATCTGCAAATAAACACAACTACGAAAACCGTAAAATACTAAAGCGCACTTTCGTAGGCACCATGGTTACATTTAGCGCATGCAACAAGCCTTTAAACCCCTCGGTGTCCCGAGTGGATGACTTATAGTCTCGTGAGGATTTCCAGCGAACACACCCACAAAGTTCATTTAAATTTCTTTTTGGGTGCAAAGATCGAGTAAGAAATACACGGGCCCATGCACATCAAACTGCAAATTTTTTATGTGTGTGTATATATATATATTAGTTTTTTGACTAGCGTTTACTTATAATATACTATCTTTGTTTGTTTATTATCAACTTGTTTAGGCATACCTCTTAATGTTACGGTTCATGGGGAATGATCCACTCTTTAAAAATTCTTGGGCTATGGTATTTTGGTTATGTACTCACAGAAAGGATTATTATTTTGTTATTGATACAGTGTTTAAACCTTTTTTTGATGTCTTAATAGGTTTATCTTTTTTGATTTTATTGTTAACGATGATAGGAGGTGGTGGATCTTTTTGAGTTTTCAAAGAGTCGCTGGACTTTCCACTCATGGTAAATACGGCATTCACCTGCTCGGTTTAAGCTTGAGGAGGAGGTGATGGTTCAGTCATGTTGGTTTGTCCTGAAGATACGTTTTGAGACTTCTCTCACTCATCTATTTTTCTTTCCATATTTTTAATTTTAGTTTGGAAATTCTTTTCATTTTGCTTCATCTTTAAAATCATATCATTAACATTATTTTTGACAAACATATTTGTAACTCTCTGACCATCCAAGAATTTTGTGATTGATTTTTCAAAATCTATTTTAGATTGAGGTTCTTGGTTGACTGTTTTAGACTATTTGTTAGGTAAAACACTGGTGGTTTTACCATTGTCTCTGGCAAAAAGTTTCCAATGAATAATTCTTATGCTACGAATACATTTTTTGAAATATTCGAGAGTTATTTTCAACAATCTTTGTTCTTAAATCACAGTAAGCGATTTCTCAGGATCATTAGGATCATGATGGGATTGGTGAGAATACGAATCATGAGAATTTTGGTCTTTATTACCTTCAGATTGGATGTAATTTTCTTCATGACGTTCACTCATCTGTGTGTCATCGTTCGGGTGGTTTTTAGAAGCATTTCCCTCTCTAAGCTCATTGTATTTGTTACGTTTATCTTGCAATTCTTCATTTAAGCTTATAATTTGAGAATCCATAGCCTTCAATTTTTTTCTTAACTGATAAATATCCTTATTACTATTACTTCTATCGGCAAAAGCAACAGATTTTTGATGATGTTCGGTTTTAGATTTAATGGGTCAATCATGTTCAAAAAGGACTTTGTCATCAAGAAATTGAAAAGCTTGATTTTGAGTTTTGTAGAGGAAGATTCCTCCAGCTGTTATGTCCAGGATTCCTTGAGTGGGTTCGTCTAGACCGTGATATAATATTTGAATAATAGCTCCCTCGGTCAGACCGTGCCCATCGCCATTTAAGATAGCATGCTCTTTGTAGTAACTAGCGGTCGGTTAGTCTTTCACATCCGCGTTGGAGAGAAATTTTTGATTTCAGTAAAGACGGTTAAATAAACAAAGGTGGAAAAGAATTGTTTTTATAAAAGCGTTTTCTCATTTCGTTCCCCTTCCCCCAAAGTTTGTTGATAGACTCATTCATTAAGTTCATTAAACCAGGTTTTAGCTTTATCGCACAAGAAAAAAGGAAATATCAAAAGCTTAACAAGCTTTTCTTTGGTTTCACACGTATGCTGAACATCGTTGCAGATTGAGAGAAATTCACGGTGTGTCATGCGGATAGGCCCGCAGGATATCCATCGAATTTATTTTCCAAAAACTTTTTATGTGGGTACTATTGATACAAACATGTTGTCATCACATCCGAGTTGAATTTGCAGAATTAGGAGTCGGTGCTACAGTCTTAGCACTTTCCCACATAGGCTAATCATCAGGATCGAGAATTATTATTTCTTGGAGCTGTAAATTTGGTTTTGGTTCGACATCCTCTTCAGGTATATTTATAATGATAAAGTCATTAATGGTAGAATTTTGAGTTGATGATTTGATTGATTCGATCCGACGGAATTCTTTCGATAAGTTTACAAGATCATTTTTGTTAAGTTTTATTTAATTTGGATATTAGACTTACAAGTTGTTTTCCGATAAGATGAGGGATTTAATACATACGTTAAGCCATTTTGCAAAAGACTTTTTTATATATATAGTTAAGGCTGATAGGTATAATATTCTAATACGTTAAATTATTTTATTTTTTTATATATTTTTTTATTTTTACTGGATTTTATATTTATTTTTCTATTATATACTATAGATATCTATTACTATATATTATATATATATATATATATTTATTATTTATTATATTATATTTTAGTTCTAATTATTTATAGCAAATATTGGATAAATAAATAAATATTTTTTTTATTAGGTGCGGCCGTACTTTAGGAACTGTGCGCTGACTTTTTGGCAATTTTTTGTGTTTTTGTTCGTAATATTATGATAAGAACTATATAATTACAAATACACAAGGCATATAATCTGATAAAATACAATTACCAAAGATTATAAAACCTAAGACTAGCAGATTGGGGGGTTTTGGTTTTGTTTTTGAAACAAAATTCTGTTTGTGAAAAATCTACAGAAAGTGCGGCGTACTTTTTGGGTTTACAGGAAAACCGGCGCACAAATAAGATGTGCGGCGTACTTCCTGAAGAAAAAACAATTTTTGGGTTCCGTTTGCAAGAAAACGGTACGGCGAGTTTGAAATTTTTTATGAAATAAAACAATTCCCCGGCAGCGGCGCCAAAAACTGATAACAAGCAACAAACTGATAACAACTTAAACAATTCCCCGGCAACGGCGCCAAAAACTTTGATGTGTGTTTTACAAGCTTTAAACTTTTTAATAACTAAGATATACAATTTTTACTTAATAACACACCACTCGGGAAGTATAACCGTTCGTGTATAGTATAGCTTTAGGTAAGTCCAGGTCGTTCTACGAGAATTGAAGTTTTCACAGTTTGTAATTAAGGTGCTAAGGTTAATAACATTGTCACAGATCAAACTAACGAAAACGTTCATAAATTGACTATTGCAAGGAAAGCAATAAAAGGATGATTCAAGCAAATGATTAAAGCATGTTTGTTTAGGCAATGATCACTAAGATAATGAAATGTTTAGGATAGTGTTTATAAGTTTATAGAATAAAGATTTTTTTTTATCACATGTTTCATACATCCTTTCTCGGCGCTCTAAAATATAACAAGTGATTATATCGATTAATAACAACAAATCCTTTTGGCATTTATAAGTTATTATAACCAAAATGAGTCAAACACATATTTAAAGACCATTTCGCCTATATTCTTATATAAATAGTTTTGCCAATTAATAAAACACATATCTAAACGCTCCATATCAAAGATACTATTGCCCAAACAAAACATAAGATTACTACTCCTTAATCTGAGTAACAAAACACATTACATTCTTCATGGATTCAAACACAGATTATATTCAAAAGAGTAACAGATTCATCACACAAATTCCAAGAGCAAAGTATGACTATTCATAGAATTTCCAAGAACACTTTATTAAATTCAAAAGCACTATCCGGAAACTACGAACAATCTCTGCCACAATCGCTTATAGATTCGAATAACACTATAAACTATGCCTCTTCGATGTCCAAAACCTAAGATCAATGATGAACTTCAACAAGGGACTATCAACTTTCTTCAAGAACTTTGATTCTAAATGGTGGGTGAAGATTTGTGTTAATCAGGTGGTTTGGTATCAAAGGTTCTATGCCTTTATCACCATAAAACCCTCTAGGGTCCAAATGAAATGGGAAGTTTGTATGTGAGTTGTGTGAGATATGAGAGGCAAAGGGGCCTTCTATATGCTATTTCGGGGGCCAAGTGCGACGCACTTATAAATAAGTGCGGCGCACTTGAGGTGTAAATGATGTCCCAATTAATGGCATTTAATTCTTCATAAAAACGTCCAGAAGTGCGCCGTTTCTTTCTTGGATTGTAGCCGCTCTTGGGACATTTATACAGAAGGATGACATTTTCTTAAAGTTGTAGATAATAGGAATTCTCTTAACGTGGCCACTTGAAACCAACTAAATCGTAGTTCGTATGACCGAGTTTGGCACACAAACAGCGATCATGGTAGGGGAGATCTTTATCTTTAGTGTATTTTCTTCGTTTAAACTTCAATCTTCGTGTTAATCTTTCGTATTCTTCACGAAACATATCATGTATCCTATAATTAGCAATGATAATTGATTAAGTTCCCAAAAGTTAACGAGAAAATGATCAAAACTGAAAACATGTAAAATTAGGCGTTATCAAATTACTCTCCACACTTAGCTATTGCTTGCACTTCAAGCAATTAATACAAAAAAAACAAGATCATTATCAATGTCATGGAGAGAAAATGATTTTAGCCTAACCAAAGTGTTTACCAGTTTTATAACTTTTCAAGCATTGACATATAACAGAGCACCTCACACCAGGGAAAAGTGCTAGTTTTTGGATTCCACTACGGAGTCACTCAGATAGGTTTTATATTTGTTAGATCAATAAATTGCACAGACATAATCTAGGCTCGCCTCCATGATGCTTGGACTAGACCTCATCTGAAACTTTGCCCGTTGCGGCGTGAGCTCCAACTAGGCAAAATCTCAAAGAGGCAAAAGTGGATTACAATGAAGGGTGTATAGCAGATACTGCTTTCTTGTGCCAGAAACTTGTGCCCTTATACTTCATAAATTTTATTTTTTTTCTCTTTTTTTAAATTATTCGTTTCATTCCAGATAATGTGATAACTAAGGCTGGCACAAAACTTCTTCTTCATTGAGCTCAATTTTTTTGCGCTTGGGTTACTTTAGGGAGCTCATCATAAAAGCGAGTGCTGCAGATACTGCTTGTATAGGGATTTATTTCACTCTTATTATACGTTTTGTCTATAAATTAACTCACTGCGGTTAGTAAAATGATGATCAAGATAAGTTTGGAGTACTAAATGTACCGGCACACTAATGTAATTTTCAACCAATACCAATGTTCCAGAAAAGGCGACAAAGACCATACGTACACATCTGTAACGACGGAATAAACACATATGACTGCATTCAACCCTAACTCAAATAAGCTAAAAGCAAAAATTATCTTGGGTATCAAAGATGGATACCCGAATTCCTTAAGTTCTAAATCCTTACAATTTAAGTGGGTTGATTTTGTGCCAGTTAAAATATCAATCCGGTTGGATTTGCCTTACTAAGCGTATGCATTTTTTAAGTTTTTGGAAAAGCAATATATAAATTTTTTAAATTTTCCAAAAAATATCAGTTGAAAGTTTAAAATTTTCTGCAGGGCAAACATAGAGGGACATGATTAATTTTCCTATTTACTACCCCTCCACACTTAAGTTGAACATTGCCCTCAATGTGAGAACTGATAAATATAGAAAATAGGGAAAATTAAGGGAAAACGGTACTTCTCGGGGCATAGAGAGATATAGCTACGTTGGAGCCATCCTTATGTGATTCCATTACGTTCTTTTTTTGTTGTTTTTTGTGAGGAGCGAGAGCTCCTCCACACTTAAGTAGATCATTATGCGTAAAATTAAAACTTCCCGGGGCTCATAAGTGCTTGGCTGAATTGTAACATTCCGTATTTTTAGGTCATTTTATGACATCATTCATTTTGTCATTTTTCACTATTTTTTTTTCTTTTCTCGTACGCGTTCGCTTTTAATTATAATAGTTAAGTTAAATCGCGTAAGCTCTAAATTATCAATTAATGTAAACGGACACCAAACGAATTGAAGTTTTCGTCAAACAAGCAATATATTATTTTACGAAAGTAATAATTAACTTTTTAAAATTTTTTTTATCGGATACGTAAAGTGTATACGTTTCGCGATAAATTGCGTTTAGGCACTCCCGGAACCACAAAAACTTTTCTACGCTTCAACAAATACCCACTTTTATACCCAATACATAAAGTTTACTCAAAATATATATCATACATGTAGGTATGCCGAAATTTAGCATATATATACAAGAAACTCTTCCATTTGGTCAAAACAACAACATACTTCTTTAATGTACACCATACTTCATCATTTCCTAGCCATACCTTGCTTACTTTGACTAAAGGCCATACCTAAGACCAAGACCCATTACTTGGACCATACCTAGGACTTTACTTTGTCTCCTTGACTAAGTCTTGCATATATAAACTTGTATCTAGTAATGAGAACTCATACACATAAACACTTGACCAAAAATAACAAAAAATCTCTTCCTTTGGCACCCATAGAGCTCACGGCTCAAATCCATGCCCCAACCAAATCCATATAATTTTTTCTACAACCCATACACTTCTATACATATCCATTCTAAGGTATTCTAAGGTGATCCCAAGCATTGGCTAACCTTTTTCAAGTATTAATCAAGTAAAAGCAAGATTAGGGTTTTCTTGAGAAAACTAGGGTTTCTTAAGTGCAAGCTTTGGTTTTAAGGCTAAACACGGGTTTAGTATTTGTTTCTCATCATCATCATACATCATAAGGTCTATTTTAAACCTTTATGCTTTCATGTTATGAGTTTTTATAAATATGATGTGCTATTTAGTGAAATCACCATTAGGAATACTTTTGAACATGAAAAATATAATTTTTCTTGTGATTATGATTTTGTACACTTTCTCACATATTATGATGTTGGTAATATCATAAAATAAAGGATATATAAGTCTTGTACAATCTTGGTTTAAGTATAAAAAGTTCATATGTAAACTTGTAATTAAAAGTTAAGTAAGAAAGTTTATGATTTCATGAAAAGATAATAACTTGTGATCTTGATGATCTTGGACAAAATGACTTTGATGGGATTATGGACATAATATACATATGATATATGATATATATAAAGTATAAGACTTGTAGTAAAAAGTATAAAGTGGTAAAATATAAAAACAAAGCCAAAAATGAACTTAAGAATGTCATGCAAACATTCTGTCCCAAAGTGCTATAAAAATATACTTATTTTATATTTTTATAAGATAATACATTTCACGACGATTCCGAAAAGGTAAGAAACTTGTTAAACGGATTAATAACGAAAAAGTTACGTTAAAAACGAGTTATACGTTAATAAACGAAGTCGTAAGTAAATTTTTATAAAAACATTTTTATAAAATTTATAAACAGCAAGTATTAATATTTTTAATAAATAATACATATTTTTAAGATTCCAAAATGATAAGAATCGTAATTTTTCAATTTATAACGAACAAGTTATGAATTTCGCGAGTTTACGACTATTAATACTTTTATAAAACTATTTTTATAAAAGTTACTATTCATGACAGAAAGTTATATTTTTGTAAACCTCATAAAATTATAGAACTTTCAAAAATGAGAACGTCCTCGAAAGAATCGTTAAAAACGGAGCTATAACGAATAAAATACGACATTTACGGGTTTTACGATGACTAAAACTATAAAAATAACTTTATAAGTGGTGCGAACAGTAAAAAGTATTGTTCATCAGGGGACTAAAAATATGAAAATGTCAAATATTGATAACTCAACTTAATACGAAAACATGGACATAAGAAAC
>BQNB010056883.1:0-38467 GCA_026074375.1 Tanacetum coccineum
TGGTGGAAGGAAAAGAAAAGAGAGCAGGAGAAGAGCTGATGCAAGAGAATGCAAAGAAGCAAAAGGTGGAAGATGACAAAGTAACACCAGAGCTTAAACAGTGTTTAAAAATCATTTCAGATGAAGAAGAGGTAACAATTGATGCTATACCTTTAGCTGTTAAGTCTCAAAGTATTGTTGGCTGAAAGATTTATAAAGAAGGAAGAAAAAGCTATTATCAAATAATAAGAGCTGATGGAAAGTCTCAAACATACATGATCTATAGTCAAATACTTAAAAGTTTTGACAGGAAAGAGTTGGAAGATTTGTGCAAGTTGGTAAAAGCTAAATATGAGTCAACAAGACCAGTTGAAGCCTTAGATTTGTTGTTATGGGGTGATTTGAAAATAATGTTTGAACCTTATGTAGAAGATGAAG
Source organism: Tanacetum coccineum (assembly GCA_026074375.1). NCBI lineage: Eukaryota > Viridiplantae > Streptophyta > Magnoliopsida > Asterales > Asteraceae > Tanacetum > Tanacetum coccineum. The sequence continues at coordinate 418 of BQNB010056883.1, forward strand.
TATGGAGGAATCAACAAGAATACAAAGTGTTCGATTGGAAGCTGTATGGCTCCTGTGGAGTACATTCCTTGAGGATGCAACATATGCAGATTTATATGTTGGTAGAGAAGAAGTATCCTCTTACACCATCTACACTTTCAATGATGTTGGAAAAGAAGCTTATAATTAACTATGAAAGTGAAATGGCTTATCAGCTTCTTAAATTCATCATAAAACAGCTTAAGAAGTAAAGAAGTGTTTGGAAGCATCCTCCTGGTGTTGATGAAGCTTTAAATTGTTGGGATTAAAAGTCTTCTTGATGTTGTTTGGATTACTGCTGCTTATGTTTGTGTTAACGCTGCTCAGCTGAAGTTAGTACTGTAACACCCTGATTTTTCTCATATCAGCATAAGGGTCATTTGGGGTGCTACGTCTTAATACAATAACTCAAGCATAGAAAACGACTCGAAAAGAGACGTTTTTAAATATAACCATTCGAAATAAAAGTTTCACAACATATGTCCCAAATGTTTTCATAATCAATACATCATTTTCAAATGTTTTCTTCAAATGATTTTCTTTAAATGGGCCTTCAAAATATTTATTTCATTAGCTTCTCCAAAATCTTCATCACCGAATTACCTTCAAGGACCTGAGATAAAACATGCTAAAAAGTCAACAATAATGTTGAGTGAATCCATAGAGTTTATACATATATATATATATATTAAATTCCGAACACAAGTATCATTTCTCAAAAATCATCAAGACATAACGATGTGGATCAGACAAAGTTATAGGGGGATTATTATAAGCCTCATGACATTGAACGTTACCATCTAAAAAGAATGCCCACTATACACCCTCGCTATGAGTGCATATTACTCTCTATACAACGCATCCGTGGTGTCATTTTCCCGACACATGATGATAGCCAGTCGTCACGGATTAGAGGTGGCAACCTCCAAATAGTACTATTTCATGTATAAGCGTCTACCATTACCCGGTAGTTAAAAATTCATGATTTCCGCGGGTCTTTTATCTAGCGAGTTAAGTAGAAGAAGATCAGAAGTATATGATGTCTCGAACGAGAAAATAATTCTTACGCACCACCTAAAAATAAGTGCCGCGTCTTAGTATAATTTATATAAGTAAATTATTACGTAAAATAATGTGACGAGTGCAAAACATGTTCACGAGATATGTACGACTTCAATCTTAGACCTAACCAAGTTATTTAGACTCCTAAACCCATATGTGACCTGATCTTATGTGACATTAAGCATCTACCAAGTTTCGTCATTTAATTCCAAGTTTAACCACTTTTATTTATACATTTACTATTTTTAGTATAGACGTAAAATGTTAAATTCTGAAGTTAACCCGATTTTATGGACATGTATCTCAAAATATAAAAATGGTTATCATACATGGCTTACACCCCTAGAAAGCCCTTAAAGTCTAGTTTTCAAGAATGTAAATTAGGTTTACTGATTATTTAGTTAACATAGTGAAATGGCCATTTTACCTTTAGTAACTCTATCCAGATTTTTAGGTGTATTTCTAGGTTTTACTAAAATGACCATAAAGCTATTAAAGTAATTCCAATTGGGGTAGTTTCCTTATAATGCCCACTACTGACCCAAACCTTAAAATGCAGATTATTAGTCCATTTTTATAGGGTTTTACCCGTTTTCTTTCCAATGGTCCAGTTTTGATATATTTCCGTATTTTGACCATAACTTCCTCATCCGGAGGAGTTGGTTGACCATCCAACTCTCACAATTAGCCAAGACCGTTATCTACATCCCTATTCATTTTAATCTAGGTCTCTAGTTCATTGAAATATGAGAAACATCACGTTTTTCTACTGATCAGAAAGTACATTTTACAAAAAGTCCATCTAACCTAGTTTTGATCAATCAATCTTCCACCAATATATCCACAAGTCTTGTACACATCTCATCAACATTTTATACTACCAATAACATCATTTTACATAATCAAATCAAAAATCAAAATATATTTTGCATGCCATAGTTTTTACAAGGAAATCAAAATAGAAATCTTTCAATACTTACACTTTCAAAAAGATGATCAACACTCCTAGATCAACCCAACAACTTGTGTAGATCACCACTCAACCCAAATATCTTTTACCAACAAATATTCACAGCCCCTAAACACCAAAATTTACCCAAGATCAACACATGTTCACCCTTGAATTTCACATGCAACACTACACCCTTTTTCACCAAATCACCTATACAAACCCTAGGTTTCAAGACAACTCCCAAACAACACTTCTACACCATTTTGATCACAATTATAACCCTTTAAAAACAAGTATAAATCAGCCCTTAAAGTGGTAATGTAGTGGTTTTTGATGGATTTTTGGTTCTAGGAAATAGGTACAATGTTTAAGGATTTAACTAGGTAGTCATATTCACTAGTATGTTTGATATTTGATCTTGAAAATTGTATGGATTTGGTGTTTTGGTGTGTGGAATTTTCGTCCAAATGAAGAACTAGAGAGAAGTTTTATAAAAATTTTACCTACAAGTGTTTTGTGTGTGTAAATTGGTCATAGTTTTGGTTTAAGTATATAAGTGGAGTTTAGGACAAGTGTATAATGTAGTGGGTTGGATTAACACTAAGAGGACACATGCCCTCTTGGTGACGCCACCCCTTTGCATGGTGAGATTAGTGGGATAAGTAGTTTACTACTTGTCCCACTAATTGTTAAGGCGGGTATTTTCAAAGTCCGATATTTAAAAAGGTACGATTTGTAGTCGTTTTTCGTAAAAAGTAAAAATAGTACGAGACACGCAAAATAAAATCAAATGAAACAATAATATTTCTATGGCATTTTGAAAATATAAAATCAAAGTAAGAAACAAGAAAGAAAAAGAAAGAAAGTAGAAGAGGAAGAAGAAGAGGAAGAGTAAAAGAGAGAAGAAGAGGAAGAATAAGAAGAGTGATAGAAAGGAAAGAAAAGAAGAAGGAAACAGAAAAAGAAAAAAGAAAAAGGAAAGAAATAGATAAGAAGAAGAAAAGAGGAATAAGGAGTAGAAAAGAGAAAGAAAAGAGAACAGAAAAAGGTATAAAAATAGAAAAAGAGAATAAGAAAAAGAAGAGAAGAAAGAGAAGAGAGAGAAAGAAAGAAAAAGCAGGAAGAGGGGTGGAAGAGTAGAAAGGGAGTAGAGTAAAAAGAAGAAAGAGAAAAGAAAGATGATGAAAGAGAAGAGAAAAAGAAAGACGATTAGTAAATTGTATTGATCTCTTGTGATGAGATGAAACAAGAATCCTTTGAGGATCTTGAGTAGCTAGGGGGGTGTGCAGCGTATCACTGGGTCCATGATTACTTGTCTTCAATGTCAGAATAAACCCATGTATACTGACTAGCATATGGATTGACACCTGGTTTTCTGCCCTAATGTTTAAGGAGGGCTGCTTTCTTTTCACCCTTTATCTTAAACATTTCTTTTTCATTCTTCAAACCCCTTCAGTGGCTTACCGAGACTTTATTAGTCCCGTGCCTTGTGGGTTTATTCCAGTACTAGATCTATCTCAGTCCGCACTATTCCCTTATTCTCACATAACTCCTTTTGTAATCATACCTAAGGAACTTATACACATAACGAGTCGGATTTACACTAGGTAGATCCCATGGTTTCTGCGGGTTATGGAGGTGGAGTACCTAACCTTACCATCCTTATAACTCCTGATAAGTTAATTACAGGGTCGGTCTTAGGTATTTACACGATAGCCATCATTATACATTTGATCCCCCTTAATATGTTCGCATAGATATTTGAAAAGGTTTAGCAATACGGAGGTGCCTACATTGAGTTTAATAAGATCCACAATTTTTATCAAGATTTCCATAATATTTAAATCACTTTTTCTCCCATGAGCAAAATTTTAAATCCGTTGAGATTTTGGGTCTCAATTATTTAAGTTTGGAAAATTTGGGGAGAGAAAGTGTGTCAGGTTTATATAATTCCGACTTTGTGACATATTGACTTACTTAATATAATGCCTAAAGTTACAGTTCAGTCACTACATTATAATGTTACTTATTACAACAACATACTATTATACTACCCTCATTCGGTTCTTTTTCAGTAACAAGTTAGTAGCCTTTTGAAATTCCGTCCACCAACAAAGATTTCTAGATTCCTGAAGATACGTCTTGTCTTGTTGTCGTTTTTGGATTGCAAACATGAAGTCCTGCTTCTGGCAACAATTTTCTTCGTCTCCAAAGTCTTGGCATTCATCCTGGTTTAAGTCTGTTGATCCGGAATTCCTTGACATCGATAGTCCAACGCTTCATCAATACTGTCTGCAGAGTGCATCACTGAACTTGGTGTAATTCATTGAACCTCTGATCATATGAACCCGTACTTTATCTCTAAAAATGACTGCTTGGAACAGTCTATGACAGTTTGAATCATGGCTTAACTCAATATCCGTGGTCTCCCATCGAGGGTTTGGTGGATGGTTTAGCTATTATGGCACTCTCAATTATTAGTGGAAGTCTTCTACACGGTTGTCTGATAAACCAAGGTTTTTGGTCATAGATTGATAGGGTAGTTAGAACTCTTTTTGTCTTTGGGTGCTAGTGGTTCAAGTGACCTTGAAGATTTAACAAGTAAAGATCTTTAAAGTACTAGGGTACTTGTATAGTGATAGTCCCTTTCTGCTATGACGATTCTTTGTGGGTCAGCTCGCATGAAGGACTATCTTTTCATGTAGTTGCTAACGATACATTGAAAAGACTTCAATTCGGTACGTCACCTTAAGATACGCATATGAGTCCTTACTGCTCGGCGGTCTCTTCAGATGTGAAAATCCGGTCCATGTGAATCGTTGTCTTTAAAACCACCAGTGAGAGATACCATACATAGCTGCGATGTCATACTTGCACTCCGCTTCAATCCAAGAAACTAATCATGGCCCGTTGCTCTAAGCTGACATCAGGATAATATGCCACTTCATCTTGAGATTTTGACAAAGGCCGGTCTGCCAACCTTGCGGACCATATCGTAGATACTCCAGGTCTTTGTTGAAGAAGAAGTCCGTTGATTGGTACATGGCTGGCTTTAACACTGTGGGAAGTGGCTCTTGCTGACGTTGTACCTGAGGATCTGTATAATCACTTGATCGGTGGAAGATTAAGTAGTTTGTGGCTACTCTTCCATATTGGAATTGGAGAGATTGATCACGTCAGGATGAACTAATACTTTAACAATTTTGAATGCTGGGCCTTAAGGTTTTAGTGTTAGGTGAGTGATCCTTGTCGTTTACCAGTACCAATCCATAAAATTCGCCCATCATCCTTGGTTTAAGAAGTAGGAGAGTTTCCTATGGGGTGCATATGTCGACTTCAGAGCAGAGACCAGTTGTTTTGTTGCATAGTCAGATCAGATGATGAATAATCTAAGCAGGTTCTGGATGCCGGTCTGTCTTAGTGAGAGGTTTTCCCCAAGCTATGCCACTCAAGTTGATGTAGGCTCATATGATCAAGTCCTAACTCTTCACACTTGAATATGTTGTTCATTGCCAGTGGTTTCTTCATCCATTTAAAGATCATCAGAACGTTGTGATGTGAGGGTTGAATCCGGGGGTCAGTCATTGTCCATGCAGAGTATTCAGATGAAGCAACTGTATTTGAGGAACTTGGGGCCCGCGGTGCTTTGTTGATTGTTCTCCCTGATGAGTGGTATGAAGGATGGAGGTGGTGGAGGAGGAGCTGGGCAGAATCGAGGGCTTTCAGGTTATGCTAGAAGCCCTTGATGCGCCTGATGGTGGTGGAGAGGTAGGAGTGGTGGTTGAAGGTAGGAGACCCAGCGGATGTCTTGAGGATCTTCGTACTTTTCTCTTAGTTTCCTCCTGAGCCTTATCTACATCAAGTCCTCACTTTCATCACGACGGATGAGTCCTGCAGTTGCTTCATATGCTACTCGTGTGGTTAGCATGTCCTTGTCATAGTTATCTCCAACTTGCGTTTTGGATAGTTAGAATTTCTTCATGTCAGACGTCAGGGGAGATCCTTAAAAAGTGAGCACGAAGAGGAGCTCTATGGCATGCTTTAATGATGAATATAACAACCTCCTTAACTGATTCATTATCTTTTTGGTCAATCTCCTTGTGAATCAATAAACTCCCCGTCTTCTCTCTGTTCATTTTGGGTAAGTCCAAGTTTCCAACTTATTGATCCTGCTCCCCTGCTTGGGTCTCTAGAAGTGTTTCAGAGCTTGAATTTTCTTACCAATAGATTCGCGATAAACTTTCAGTTTACCCATACGCTTGATGATGATAGGATCTGATGGACCTTGTTGTGGTTAAGGTGGTAGTGGAAGAGTTGTTGTTGTTGCTGCAGTTGTGGTTGTGGTGGTTAGCAATGGCCAATGAACATTGGGATAATCGGGTCTAGCACAGGGACCGATCCTCCGGTGAGTCTATAGGAGGGACAGACAAGAGATTCTTGTAAATAGTGACAGACAACCATTGCTAAGCTTTGGTGTCTGCCAAACTTTGTCATTCTATCGGAATTGATCTCAAAGCTACAAGGTCTTTGGCGAGATGTTGTAGAGAAGACAACGTCCCTGTGGAGCTGACAGGTTCTTCTAGTATCACCTGTTCATCAACCGTTAGCTTCAGATTCTCCTGTACATCAGGGTATGCCGCGGCTGTGAACCCTTCATCCATGCATAGGTTGTGGTTGACTGGATGGAGATCATGTGATCTCACATCACGATCGTGTTCAGGTTTGGTTCCAGCGAAGAACACTAGGAAGTTGGTAAAGGTTAGGAATTCAGCAAATCATCAGGGTTTGGTCCTGCTTGGCCTTCATCTAGTGTACCAGGGTCTGGTTCCTGCTGGCCTTCGTCTTGAGCCCACTTCTGACCCTGAAGGCCATTTCTTCATCAGACCTCCCGTGTCACTGCCATATAATACAAGTTCAGCATAATGGGAGGAAGAACTCTTCATGGGGCCTGTGGTTTAGATGGTTACGGCGAGTATTGTTTCTGAAAGATATACTGTTTCAGTCAGGCTCTTTTTCTTAGTAGTCTGAGGTGTGATAGAAGAACTTGAGCAACTTTGTCTTTCACCTACTTCTATTTCCCCTTTCCTGGCCATCCTCTGGCCAAAAGGTTTGGTTTAAGTTTCCCAGTATCAGGTTCCTGAATTACAACAAGGGGAAGGGGACCCCTTAGTAGTAGGTATGCATTCGTTAGGCTATATTCTAGGAACCTTTTGCAGTATCGCCTTCCTCTGTATATTCAAGGCTGGGTTTAGCAGTAGGAACACATTACATCAACGAATTGATCTACCAACTGCTTAGAACTCTTAACATTCTCTTCTAACCACTTTCATTCCTTAGCACGTTTTGGCTAGTGGTGGGGCCTCCGTCGGACTCAGATACCGGCTTGCGCTTCTTCTCCTGGGTTTGCCGGTGCTGGTTTAGGTTCTTGGATGCGAGCTTTAGGTTCGGTATAGGCTTTGATTGCTTGGTTGGGTTTTGGTTTGGTTTTGTTTTGCTGGCTTTGCTGGCTTGGGTGCTGGAGAACCATGGATCACTCATTTTCTTCACCGCGAGGTATCGTTGATGCTTTGCAACTTTTTAGATAAGCATCATAATAATTAGCTCATTCGAATGACATATTGATGAGTTCATTCGTATAGGTCATCCTAAGAATTACCGTTTGGCCCATTAGCGCTGAAAACTTGAGATTACCTAGTAAAGGTTCCTCTGTAGAGGAAGATGGAGTAGGGACTCAGGTCTCTTCGGGTGGAGTTGTGTCAGCCGTTGCAAGTGAAATATTATCAACTTAGTGAACCGGATACTTGGGATCAGAATGATAGTCACTTTCTTCTTTCCTTGAGCTTGCTGTGCCAGATTCCTCTTGTCTTTTATGAAATTGTGGATAGACTGTGTAAATTCTTCCTACATCCTTTCAGCATAATCAATGTGAGCTCGATTAATAACACCCCAGAGGATTTTGTAGTCACTAGGGGCTCTTGGTCTTTCAAACTCCTGAAGTCTTTCCGTAAGGCACAGATTGATGTTGTTAGTGAGTTCCTCCAATGGTTGGAACTATGTCGTTAGTGGTTGACATTTGACAAGTTTATGACTTCTTTGGATTAACCAACCTCATGAAAACAACAATTAGCATTCAGGAGATCGGAGGAGGAGAAAAAAGCTAGTTTTTATCGACTAGCGTGATCTGAAGAGTGTCTCTGAGTGTGTTTGAGATGAGATCAAAACCTTTGCTCGTCCAGTTCACACTTATAAACTCCTAGCTTTACTGTTCAAAACAAATTGTATCCCAGAATTGTTGAGTATAGAATAGCCAGGTATTGTTGATGACGCTGTAAAAAGCTCTGACAGTAATTTGTTTGCTTGTGAATATCCAACAGGCAATCTTGAAAAATTAGACTGGGTTGAGACTTTTCTTCATTCAGATAGTAGTTACTTTTCCCAATTGGCACCCATAATGTGTGGTAAGATATGTTCATCTGAACGGACGGGTGGTGCCATTGCGGGTGATGTTCAGCATCAGCCATTGTATCTGACACAGTCTACTATCAACAGAAAAAACGACCATACAAGATAGGAGTTGTTAGATGTGGGAGCAGATGCCTCGGAGTTTATACGCTTGCACGAGATCAAGATAAAGGACTCTTAGATCATGTTATAGTGTTAATTAGTAAGATTGATCAACTCTTGAGTTAACTGATGTTAACTCATCAAAGAGAGGACAAGACACACCGAATTAACCACAAGATTCAATGGCAATTAACAAACCATGCAGGATACAGGCAATGGATAAGACATCGAAATAGACAACAATCTTCAACAACTTCAAGACCAAAACGCAATGATATTTGAATAATACATACTCAAAACGCAATGAGTCAAACCGCAGTCACATTCAAAACGCAAAGAGTCAAAACGCAGTCATAATCAAAACGCAGACATCAAAATGCATTCATCAAAACGCAGTGGTTATAATATTAAATTAGTCAAAACGCATCCAATTTAAAAAGTTTGAAAAAGGTGGCTTTACTCCTTTTAATATTAAAAAATTTTTCTAAATCAAAATCGCAACAAGGTTGCGTTTTGAACCATGTACGTTATCAAATACTCAAAATCTCAAGCATCAAACATGGAATCATAAATGACATCAACATTAAAAACGAAATCATGACAGGTAAACCAAATCGACAATCTAGAAATCTAACTTCAAACGCAATTCAAAGATAATAACTTCAAACGCAATTCCGGATAATATCTATTCAAAAAGCTATCTGAAATCATAGATTCAAAACCAATTAGAGTAAGAGTCCAAAACGGCAACATGAATTCTCCATGAAAACGCATCCAATAACTCTTTCATATCAAACCGCAATCAAGAAAATACCTCAAAACGCAACCACTAACATTTTGTATCCTAAAAGCAACATGAGTATTATCTAGAAGCCAAATCTAATCCATCACTAGGGGTTCTAATCACATGGGTACTTCTATGTTTATATTTAAACCTATATACTAGGCTTATAAACACTCCCTAGAGGCCAATACATTCCACATTCGAGCAAGATTGACTTTAAAAGTCAAACTAAATGCGATATCCAATTTGGATAATCATTAAGGCTATGAGGGAGCAAGCAATTTTATAATTTAAACAGGCATTACATACATATATTAATGAAAAAACCCAACAATTAAAACAACAATACCAAACACTAATAGTATTCGAAGAGGTATCGCACTGGAAGATCGACAAAAACGCACATTTTTCACGATTTTCGTAATGATGCTTAAAGATTAAAGAGTGAGAGGTGGGGGGTGATTAACAACGTTAAGTGCATGTTACCTAAGCGAAGAAATACACTAGAAATCACTGCTTAATCAAAACGCAATCAAGATACTTGAGAGAGAATAGTAGAAAGGTTTGACTAGATTTTTGTGCGTTTGACTTGGTCAAAACGCAACACCACTATTTGTTCTTAGGTTACACTTTCAACAGTTGGCATAAATGGCCCCTCTCTTTCTTATTTCTTATAATGTAAGATAAATGACGCAATTGGTCCCTCACTTTTCATATCTCTTTAACACTTAGGGTTAAATAGTAACTAATGGAATAATAACCTTGGGAAAATGAAACAATAGGTCATTCACATTTAATGAGCATAGGAATAATTAGCAAAATAGCAAATAAGTCCCTTAGTATAGCATATAATTGACCACCTTTGGACCTTTTGAGTTAGCTCCCTTACACCTTACCCCGTAGTTACATACACCTTTTGTGTTGAAAAATGATGCTTGATAGTTGTCATGAATTTGAAAACTACTCTCCCTCTCAATCAATGACCCATTTTTTTATTGAAAGAGCTGTAGTCGTTGATTGAGTGTCAAATTTATGAAAAATTCAAGTCCACTTGATTTTTAAACAAAACAACATTAAGCCACCACGTGAAATCCAAATAATTTTTTAAAGAATCATAGACGGAAAATTATGAGGATAAAAGAAGACTTCTCTTCTTAATCAAGAAATAATGCACTGAAGCTACATATAGATCGAGGTTGCATGGATATGAAGTAATCCATGCCCGGGAGAACTTAATCACCCGTTGTTAGGAACAACCGTCTTTTTGGCGACGTGCTTTCCTCATTTTGAAAAACGGGTTGCGGCCAAAAATAACTGCAAGCCATTAAGACATGTTTTGAAAGGTTTAAACTTCCGTTCGAGCTTCATTTAAAAGGACCCCCCCCGTTGTCATTATTGAATGACCCATTTTCTTAGGACGTAATGTATCGATAAACCGGAAGAAATGTCTTGAAGAAAATTATTTTTGGCTATTTTCTATTTTCTTTTTTGATTTTTATTATGGAATTTTTGGATGGTTTTATATTTTTTATTTTTTTCTTTTTGGGTTTAAGTATGTAATATTTAACTTTAGGATACAGTGAGAGGCTATCCGTCTACTCATATGATATCCATGAAGATTTTGTGTATCTCTGGCTTTCATACAACTTCATGGCCAAGCCTTGGGGAGAGAATGAATTCGAATCGTTCTCTTGGCTGCGCTTAGTGAATATTATCCACCAGTTGATACCATCCTCAGGAAATACAACTAACCACTACTTTTTTCCACTTTGTTCTCTGATAAAATGATGTCGGATGTCGATGTGTTTAGACCTGGAGTGCTGAACGTTGTTCTGTGCCAGCAAGGGCTATGGGCACTCTTGTTGTCATACAGACAGAGGGATTCCGATTGTAGCAAAGCCATAGTCTGATAATTGAGACCCTCAGCATAGGAATTTGGGCACAACAACCGACCATCGCGTTGTATTCTGCCTCTTGTAGACGAGGATGGACGTGCTAGTTTGCTTCTTTGATGACCAGCTGACTAACTTATCACCATGGAACTAAGCATCTGCTAGATTGTACTTTGCTGAGTGTCTGACATACCTGATGATCTGCGTTGCGGTGCTTGTTAAGTGCATGGCTGGTTGTCTTTCGGATACCAAAGACCCATATTGATGGTTCCTTGGACGATACCAAAAAGGACCCGTTAACTGCCTCAAGTGATTTTACCTTTTAGTGGGCCTAGATTGATATCTAGAACACATGCACATAGCAAATCACTAGGTCAGGTTCTATCGGCTGTGATGTACATCAGGGACCCAATCATGCTGTGATATTTGGTCTGGTCAACAGGGGTCCCTGAGAGGTCTTCATCCAGTTTTTGTTCGCTCCACCATAGGAGTGTCAACAGGGTCACTTTTATGAAGATCAAATTTCTTTAAAATCTCATTTGCATATTTAGATTGATTAATGAAAATGCCTCAAGGATTTTGAGAAATTTGTAAGCCTAAGAAAAATGATATTTGACCCATCATCGACATTTGAAATTTAGAACTCATTTCATTAGAAAAACGGTCACAATATTTGGGGTCGGTCAAGGCAAATATGGATATCATCAACATATATTTGAAATGAAGAGTTGTGTTTGCCTGTTTTCCGAATGAACAAGGTTGGATCGACGACACCCTGGGAGAATCCTTGTGCTTGAAGTAACTTTGACAAATGTGTCATTACCTTGCCTGGGGGAGCCTGTTTTTTAACGTAAAGTGCTATTCTTCAGGACGATAGAACATGTTGTGGACGTTTCTGGGTCAACAAAGACCATTACGGTGGTAGGACATAGGGACTTCTTCTTTGAGCTCGCCATTTTAAGTAGGCAGTTTTACGTCCATTTGGATATAAACTGTCTAGTTTTTGCTGGTGGATTGGCAATGATATCGTGATTGCTTCAAGACGAGCAACCGTGGTGCGAAGGATTCTTCAAAATCAAACCTTCCTCTTGGACGAAATTCCTTTTGCTTACAAGACGTGCCTTGTTTTTTCAACACAATCACATACTCATCAAGACTTCTACCTTTGTAAATCTACTTGAGGGCAATATCATGGGCACTGTCTGGAGGTGGTACTAATTTCCCTACTCCAGTCAATCAATTCATGGATTCTCCTCTTGCATGGCTTGAAACCAGCTGTCATTTAAGTCAGCTGCAGATTGGAAGTTTTCGGGTTCGATTTGGACAGTACGGTCAATATAGAAGCACACAATGCATCCGTTTAGCAAGTGTTTCCAAGGTGAGATACCGGTCCTGAGGGAACCCAATAATGTTATCAGAGGATTGAGAGTTCAGTCCATTTCTGGATATGTTCATGAGGTTGAGTTGATTGGTTGAGTTCGGGCATCATGATTTCCCCAGATGATGAAGCGTCAGAGGTTGGATCTGGGATGAACACATTAACAAATGGTTCTATTGATCAGCTTGTAGCAAACAGATTATTAATTTCTGCATATTGCTCACATGCTATACAATGATGTACAAGAGGAATGATGATCCCAAATGGTGATGATATATGACTTCCCGATAGGTGCGTCGAGATCAATCGAAATAGACACTAAATGGACTGTAGGTTTGACCGGGGTTTGTGATACACTAGGAAGAGGATCCTGTCGGTTACGTGGTAGTAGGATTAAAATATTCAGCAAACCATAGGTTGGAAAATAAATATCCAATTCTATATTTGTGGGATGGGTACTTATGGTTAGAACAAGGAGCAGGATTTGGGTACGAGCCTGATCTAATGGGTCAGGCGTCAACAGGTTAGGGAGCGAGTCCTAGGACTGGATTGTACATGAGCCATTTGTCAGGTCAGCCTCATCGAATTAGTACCGTGAACTAGTTTCCTTGATTTGTGGGTGTTCGCTTGTTGTAGATTCTGTAACCTTTTCTGCTTGGTGCATATCTAATGAAAATCCCAATATCAGCCCTTGTTTATAGTTTTCCAAGATTCTCATTGTCAGTTGTAGGGTAACAAAGAGCACCAAAGACCCGGAAAATTTGAGATCAGGCTTTTCTATTATTATGTACTAATCATATTGTGGTTTTGTCTTGACGTGTTTGTGAATAAGGAACAGTTTTGGGTGTAACAGGCAGTAGCCACAACTTCAGCCCAAAGAAACATTGGTGCCTTTGAGAAGATTAGCATTGTCCGAGCTGCCTCGATAAGAGTTCGGTTCCGTCTTTCAACAACGCCGTTTTGCTGTGGAGTCCTTGGCACTGTCTTTTGGTAAAAGATTCCAACGCTTTCATAGTAATCATACAAAGTCTTGTTGACAAATTCAGTTCCATTGTCGGTGCGGATGATCTGGACAGTTTTGTTGAGACCGACTCTGTATTTGACATTTCTCTCAGAATTTTGATGACAAACGTTTGGTCGTTTCAATCCTTTTTTATACTCAAAAACACTTAACCAACGCTAAACGAGAGTAATCATCGCGTATTACAAGATGTATTTCTTCCCATTAATAGTTTGCACACGCATCGGTCCACATAAATCCATATGAAGGGTGTTTAGAACTTCCAAATTGGTGTTTTCAGTTTTGGGTGTGTGGGTATGCTTTTTGCTCTTTCCTAATTGACATACAGAACAAAGATGATCTTTTTCAAACTTCAATCTAGGTATTCACTGACTAAGTCTTTTCTTGCAAGATCATTGATGATACCGAAGTTCAAGTGATTTGATCGGCCGTTTCCATAAAACCTGTGAGTTTGTGCTTGGTAAGGCTTTGGATTCGCAAGAAAATTGGGGGAGGGACTTCATCATGTCTTCAACAGAGATAGGGTATAAATTTAGAACCATGGGAACCTTTAAGTTAATTCAACACCAACCGTATCAAGGACATATACAAAAGGAATTGCTTTCTAAAGCAACTTCTAAATCCGATATCACAATATTGACGACAGAAAACAAATATGCCCCATGTTCCTGCCACTTAGTATTCCCTGGACGATTACACTATCACCAAGACATAATCTCCATAACCCATTAATTAGCACCAAAGTGATCATTCTCGAATCTAACTGTTCCCGATAACTTTTCACGGAAATTCATTGCAGCCTTGAAAGCCGATCCACCTCAATATGTTTTAAGCAGCCTAAGTCCAAAATACTAAAGGTACGATTTGTTCGACCTGCATTTGAAAAACAGGTGAAGTAGGGAGCGTTTTGGAAAAATTAAGATCCCCAATGTTGGTTGGGTTCAGATTGGTTAGCACAAGCAATTGGTTGACATTCTTGTAAGTTTAGATGACCTAGTTAAGGGCACTGATCACTTAGGGTGAAGTTCTTCCTGTGTGTAGTCTCCATTGTTAACCAATATTGTTAGTGTTTTGCCAGTTAGTTTCCAAATTTGTTTGATATGTTTAGGTTTCCACACTTGTGTAACTTTCTTAGGTTTCCAAACTTGCCTATCATGACGCACATCTTTTTTAACATTGGAGGATGCATTCACAGAGTGCAAATAAGTAACCACACATATCATGATTAGCAGAAAATAAACATTTGTTACATGTTTGGCACACAGAATGAGAATTCAAATTAATTACAGTATGCTTAGAGCTAATACTAGAATCAACACGATTCGTGGTTTTTAGACTGGATCTAATTGTCCTAAGGTGGTCTTCTACTTTCTTCAGGCTGTCACTTTTAGCTGGCGGGATCCTATGTTTCTTGAGTATGCTCCTAGGCTGAGATCCGCTAGCATCAGTGCAACTGTTTACTCCTGTAGAAGGAGGCACATGGACATTAGACTTCTGAGTGTGCATTGGCTCTACATGTTTGTATGTAGTACTACTTGATGTTGCAATTTGGTCCTCAAATGTAACTTGCTTTTTCCTAGGGGTGTGTGCATGCTTCTTATCTTGTTGATTGAAGACCTTTGGACAGGTGCCAAACATATATTCTAATAGTTCCTGAGAATGCTTAGTGGAACAGCAAGCAAATGCGAGTGATCTATCTAAAGGTCTTTTAACTTTGGCTTCTTCCACTATTTCGCGAAGTGTATCTACACTTTCCTTAAGATGCCTGAGATAATGTAGATGAACTTCCCTATTGTTCCTATTGCGAGGGGGAATAGGTTCAACATCTATAGCATACTTTCCTGGTGCAAGTACATTTGGTTTAACCTGATTTGTAGTGACACATGAGACCGTATTCTGTAGTTGGACCTTTAGACTCTCATTTTCATTTTTAAGGGCAGTTATCTGTTCTGTATGCTTAGCACGCGTAATCTTGATCGAATCATACAATTCCTTGTAGTGCTGCTTAATCTTTGCATTTTCTGCCCTAAAAAGCTCATTTTGTTCTTGAAGACCATTAACCTTTTCAGTTAATTGTGAGATCTGAAAGTCTCGGGCCCTAAAATCAAGTGTTCGGTCTAGTTCACTACGGGTCTCCTTAAGTTGAGATATTTGCATTTTCAGCTTTTGGATGACGTTGTCTTTTCCTTGAAGTGAAGCTTTCATTTGACCGATTACAAAAACGGAGTTAAAATCAGGAGTATCATTAACGGATGAAGACGGTTTATTCTGAAAACTATCTTTAAGGTTTTGATACTTTAACTGTAAGTTTAGGTGATTTACCTCAAGATTGGAAAACCGGTTTAAAAGTTCGTTATAATTATCCTTATGGATATTATCACGTAAATTAGAAAGCTCTGCTTCAAGTTCCAGACAACGGGCTTTGACAACATTATGAGCCTTTTGCATTTCAGTAAATCTAGATACATTAAGCTCAGAATTCGATGCAACATAAAACACTTCTTTAGACAAACCATCAGCGATTATATTATCATGTTCAATAAGAAGGTTTTTCCGTTCAATCTCATCATGTTTCCTATCAACAATACTTTGGTCAAGTTCAGCTTCCAACTCATCAAAGGCATCACTCATTTCTTTAACTTCTTTTGTTAGAGCTTTTTGAATGCCCTCAAAATGTTCTTGAAGAGTTTTGAAAAATGGAATGACCTCCGTGAGGTAACATGTCTTGGTTTGTTCAAAACCCCTTTCCCCTTCAGTGATCCCAGTTGGTGTGATTCTCTTTTTACAGGTTTTCTCAAATTCGGAAAAAAGTTGTCTAAGTGTAAAAATGTTAATTTTCACTTGACTTTTGGTTGGAAGCACTCTGGGGACAAGCGTTGCAGGTGTATTTGGAGGATACACAGTCAACGCTTTGATTGGTCTGGTGTTCTGCTCTTTGAGAGCTTCAGCTTTCATCTTAACAATATCTTGAGACCAAAATATTTGTTCCGGGGTCAGTTGTTTCTGTGGTGTGAAGGTCGCTAAAAAATTCTCTTTCGAGTAATTAGGCGGTGTGATATTGACCTTATTATCCACACATTCATTAGCTTTCATTTTATCATGCATTTTCTTCCTAGAAATTTCAGTAAGTTCTAGGGTCTCCTCCCCGTCACGTACTACGGCCGGTGCATGATTGGGTGTGACAATTACATGACCACTATACAGGGCAGGCTGAACTTGCCTTGCACGATGTAGACATAGGGGGTTCTTGTAGCCAATTAGCCTACCCCTTATTTCCTCCATCATAATAAGAACCCTAGTTACACATCAAGGAAATTGGTTTGAAATAGACTGGGCCCTTAGTTTGACTAATTTATCCTCGACTTTATCTTTTAAAGCTTTAGGTCAAAAAAAACTTCAAGGTATATTTAATTTCTTTCTGATTAAACTCCTTTTTCAAATATGGAAACTTCCATCTAACCATTAACTTGTTATGTTGATGAAAGAGTCCAAGTATGCAATTTTACAGAATGAAGTTCCTTTTTCAAATTCCACTCTTTCCTTAATATTACGGCACATATCACTATTCTAAGTTGCTCATCAATCTATTGTTCATTTTTTGTTTAAATTCAAACCTGGCACTCTTTCATACAGTTCAACTTGTTTCTTGTATATTACAGTTCAGCAATTAATAATTATCACTACTGTCTATGTTAGTGCGTTAAAGACAGATTGGTCTTTAGGCCTCATGCAAATCATATCAATCATCACGTACACATCATTTGGAACCGTAGATGCCATTGTTTTTTGTTACAACTGTCACTCGGCTTTCCCTTTAACATACTGATCATATTGAGTCCCATTTACTATCACTCATATAATCAGCATGTGAGCCAACAACGTAGCTTGGTTGTACATCATCCTGCATCCTGTGTTCTTCATGATGTTCACAAATAGCATCCTGAAAGTGATCATGGTCTTGTACCTCAGATAAGATGTCTGAATCATAAGACTG
Organism: Tanacetum coccineum; assembly: GCA_026074375.1. NCBI lineage: Eukaryota > Viridiplantae > Streptophyta > Magnoliopsida > Asterales > Asteraceae > Tanacetum > Tanacetum coccineum. The sequence goes on from BQNB010056883.1 coordinate 18,083, forward strand.
GACCACGGCTCACATACACTGGATCTGCGGATGATAGATTTGCCATGAACATAGTTTGTGCCGTGGGAGCCTCATCAACGTCAGAATCGTAAGCATCACAATCATCAGCTTGAAATACATTATCCACATTGAGAGCTAAGTCCTGAACTGGTTGCTCATCCACATCTTCATCAATAGCATTGTCCTGTCCACCAGCTAGAAACAATAAAACCGCTCTCAACGAAGAACTACCCATTCTCTTGAGCTTGCATCAGCAACATCTTGTCTTTAAAGTATTCGGAGTTATGTGGACGCTTGGTTTGAGTGTCGTTCCTTGCTATGTGGCCTACCCCATTGCTGTTGTAGCACTTAACCTGCCTAGCTTGACCTGGATTAGCATTCCCCACTCTATTCTGTTCTCCCCCATAACCAGCTGCACCTGCACCCCATGCATTATTACCTTGTCCTCTGTTCTGTCGACCTTGAACATTCTGAACAACAACCCTGCTATCTTGTACTGTAGCTTGATTCCTTGGGTTTGATGAAGTTCTGAGTTGATTGTTTGTTTGAGGAAGAAGGGTTTTATATGATTGGGTGAGTAAGGGAAGTGTGTTGGTTAGGTTCTCGATTAGGTTGTCAGTTGGAGAAAGTCCTAAAATCAGTTTTGAAGGTGTCAGTAGAGTGTGGTTAGTGATATGGGTCGGATGGAATTGTTGATGATTGTGAATGATAAGTTGAGGGTGAAACAATTGGACAATCAAGGCAAGATGTCAACTGTCCTGTTATGTGAGACGTTCCAACATCATCTTATTCTCGTTGGCATGTGCCTCGTATTGCTTCAAATAAGCATATAGTTGAATCAAATTTGAATCCTATTTAAGCCTTTGTTAATGTTTCACGAGCATTAACAAATACTAACCCATTACAGGCCAACATGTTATTCACAAACTTGGAGTTCACTGTATTTTGACATTGTCATCTGATGTGTCCTGCATGTCAATGATGAATCTTGGCAAACCTGCATAGTAGGTCGTGAATGGTTTTGCCTTTGTTCTGACAAGTGTTCAAAGTCATCATACAGTTGTGATTCACGGTCTTCCTTATAGTTAATAATCCAAATCCTTCCAAAAGCACTTCACATTGTCTCCCCATATTCATTTGCATCAGTTTATGATTAATAAGTGAATAGATATCTTTTGGTAAAGCTTCCAGGTATGATGTTTGTTGCCCGAATGTCTGCATTGTACCTATCCTTCTCATCCTGTGACAGATCCGAATAAACTCGAGGTCGTTCAAGACCCAGATTGAGTGGACCTTCAGTTCCTTCAGCAACAATTACTCGCGTGGTCCCCATCTGAAATGGTCCTTCATCAATTGACTTTAAAAGTTTGTACCCATTCTCCTTACCCAACAGTACAATCCGAAATACGTTGTTGCCCAATGATGCAAACATTCTTCTTATCAAGCAAAGGTGGTCGGTATCGAACCGAGGCACATTAGATGTCCTCCACGACAGATTAGCCAGTAGGATAACTTTGTGATTGATTAAGATGATCGATCAATGATTAGTTATTGTATGTTACAAAGGATGATTGTTTTGTTGGATTAGGTGATTAATGTTGTTGATTAGATTTGGCTAGTTAAAATAAGTTACACTTAATGATGAATAATGAAAACTTAGAGGCATAAATGGCAGTGAAGTCTAGTCAAAACGCAGTGTAGTTTCCATCAAAACGCAACCTTGTCTTGTCAAAACGCAGTGAAGAAAATGAGCCAAAACGCAGCCTAAGATTTGATCAAAACGCAACCTTGAGATTTGGTCAAAACGCAGTCATTGAGATTTGATCAAAACGCAGTCATTGAGATTTGAGTCAAAACGCAGTCATTGAGATTTGAGGCAAAACGCAGTCATTGAGATTTGAGTCAAAACGCAGTCATTGAGATTTGATCAAAACGCAGTCATTGAGATTTGAGTCAAAACGCAGTCATTGAGATTTGATCAAAACGCAACCTTGAGATTTGGTCAAAACGCAACCAAATAAAAAATTGGGCAGAGTATCCCTTAGTCAAAACGCAACACTTGTCTTCAAAACGCAATGAACCAAAACGCAACTTCCAGGTCAAAACGCAACGACCAAAACGCAACCTCTAATAAGACAAAACGCAGTACAATTGTACTATACAAAACGACAAAACGCAATGTACTTTCTTCTGTCAAAACGCAACGAAGAATGTCTCAGAGAGGTCAAAACGCAATGAAGAACATACGAACTATTTCACCTAAAAACACCTAAAAATCACCCTTTTGAACGTTTTTGCTTGGTTTCTTTTGCACAACTTGGTCCTAGAAGGTTATAACAACTATAAAAACACTAACTTTAACATCACAAACATGAGAATCAAAGAGTGTCAAGAATAAGACCATAAACCTTCAAAAACCAAACTTTTGATCTAAACTAACCAAGGAAACGCACACACAATCTAGCTAAACATCCCATGAGCCCTAATACCAATTGTAGTATATTGGATATCATAACACAAGCATGGATGATTGGGTTGGCTAATTATCTAGAGAGAGAAAGTGAGTTTCTAGTGAGGGAAAATGCAATAGCATAAAATGTGATAAAAAGAACAACCAACCCCTTCCCATGGCTGGAAAGGGGTTTATATTGTAAAACCCGCATGAAAAATACCAGGAAATTTAAAATTTTAAATAAATAATAAAATCTTACAAGTAAACGCAAGAAATTAATATATATCACGACAAGTTATTTCAAGGAATTAAAATTTACGAAAAAACACGAATACGCGAGAATACGAAAATTTATCACGAAAAATAAAAATCATTCTTTCTTTTTGGGCCTCCTAGCCGACGCCCCAATACACCAAGAAAAAGCCTAATTTAATAGAAAATGGCCCAAGCCCAATGTTCTATATATATTAACCAAGTCTAAGTAGCAAGTCTTTTAAAAAAATAAAAATTAAAGAAAAACCCTAGTTCTTCTATTTTTCGGCCGGCACCACAAGGGTGAAGACAAGAAGAAATTTTGATCTTTGTTCGTGATTCCAATATCGTCATTCATTCTTGATTGATCCTTGATCAATCCCCGTAATTGGTATTTCATAAAACCTTCTTTATTTATTTCTTTTGAATATTTTACTTGCATGAAAATTCATATCATGAAATAATAAATGTACGCATAAATTAATACGGGAATGAATGACAAATGATAATGTCTTATTTATTTTGCTTGATAAATGAATCGGATGGGACAAGGATTAGGGGTGTTCGAGTGGTCTTGTGGCCAAATGAAGGCAAGCCGAGACCCTCCTAAGGGCTCGGCATAATGTATGTTTTGTGATTACGTCTTGTGTCGCATGGGGTTTGTGTCGAAAGGTTTTGAAACTAATACTAAAATTGTTCGGCTATATTTGTTGAGCCATAAGGCTCGGCTCATTGTTGGAGTCGAAAAGAATGAGCCGAGAACCCTAAGGGTTCGGCTCCCTTGGTCGATTAAATCTTAAATGGTGGTGTTATGATAATTTAGTGTCGAACGTGTTTACTTAATTAAAGGGAAAAATGTAAATGCTTATGAAAATATGAGTTGTTGTCGTATGAATTAATTATCAAGAATAATCGAAGGATAAATGTAATAAACCAAGAAATCAAGCATGATTAAAATTATATTTACACTTTAGACCCTTAACTTTAATTAATTATAATTAGTACCCTTAAAATCATAAGAATGACACTTATTTCCCTTAACTATAATTAATTACTATTTATACCCTAAAGTATTATAATTGACATGAAAACCCTAACCTTATGATATGTTATATAATTACTATAAGGGGAAACTTATTAATTATGGAAAGTGTTAAACATGGAAATAACCTATTTATAGGAACCTGCTATTAATGGAAACCTGCTATTTATAGAAACTTACTATTTATAGAAACCTGCTATTTTTGGAAACTTACTAAATAAGGAAAGTTACTATTTTTAGAAAGTCTATTTAGAGAAAGTCTATTTTTTTTGAAACTTACTATAATTAGAAGCTGCTAATTTTGGAAAGTACCTAGTATAACAAGATACTAATCATGGAATGTTCTAATCAAGGAAATATACTAATTATGGAAAGTTACTAAAAATAGAAAGTTACTAAAAATGGAAAGATACCTTAATCATGAACAAGTAACTTATATATGTCCTTTAACATGTAGATCGCATTAAGCAGGAGTAGCTTTCATCTTCTTATCCATCTCTTTCCGTTACTGCTGGACATAAGGACGGAATCCGTCCTTCAGTAAGGACATTCTTTTCTTTTCATGATTCCATATCACCCAGAACTTCTTATCTTCCCTATTTTTATGTCATTTTTGCCATTATCCCTTACACGTTGATCTGCCTGACTTAATATATTGCCCAGCTATAAATATATAATATAATATATATGCATGGAGCCATGATTTACATGACTTACCACCTAGTCATGGAGTACCATGACCGACACATGTAGGCACCTGTGTCACAAAACTCTTTCGCCGTGAAGTGATTTCACGCGCGTCCCTTTTCATGTTACCAGATTATATATTTCATGTTTGTACCATTATTATTCAGCGTATGGGTGCATCCTAGTTTACAAGTTTTGCACGAGTCATCGGTGATTGGTTTGGTGTGTGCTCTACATCCCATCCACATTGAGCTGATCCCTCCACCTATATTATTATAAGAAGGTCATCCTCACTATTACATGTATCGAGGCAAGTCCCTCTATTAGTATGCATGTATTCACGACATTATTATTATGACATTATGATTATGAGAGCTCTGTAGGGCATTCCTTATTATTTATGTTATAACTATCCATGAATATTTCATGACTCTTTACTTCGTATTACCATGCTTTACATGTTTTATATTTTTCTATTCTTCATACGCATTCTCTCAGGTTTCCTCATGACACTTTGATTTTTTTCTTTTTTTTCCGCTACTTTGTATTTACTATCCAGATTCCATACTCATTAATTACCCATTGTTATTATGTCCTTTCACTGAGCGTTATGCCAGCCCGTATTTTCTTTCTCTTTCTTTTACGGCATTATCTATCGGTAGATTGGGCATGAAGAGTTTGTGCTTAGAAGTGACGCTATTTAGCTTCCTTTCATTATATTCGCAAACAATTTGATGTGCTATACTATCTCTGGCACATTTTCGTCCTTTAGACTTTTCTTTAACGTTATTGCATGTTGATCTTATATTAGACCCCGAATGTTTGAATCTGGCTTTCCACCTTGTCCCTATGTTTATCATTTATGACTTTATGCCTTTATTATACTTTTTGATATGACACCATGATCATGACGTTATCGGCTCCTTTCATGGAGTGATCGTTACAAAAATGTATCAGAGCTCAGGCTTTATCGTCCTGTAGGCTCTAAAAATTGACCTGGGATGAGGGGGTAGACATTAGGTCCTCAAATCGACGATGATCTTCTTTCGCGTTTTGACCTTTTAACCGTTTAATCATTAAATCTTTTTGAAATTGTCAGATGGTAAACACTCGTACGCGATGCTGAACATCGCTGCGCCGTATCAGGCAGGCCTGGAAGCATGCTCCCGACAATACGCGAGCAGTTCGCGAAGAGTACCGGTTAACTGGTTCTAGTGTATCTTCGGGTAGTAATCCTCTACCATTACTATTCATAACTTGGCTGAGCGCTCAATATAGCATAGAGAAACCCCGTTCGTTCGAGAAGCAGTAGCCCCTGTTATGCTGAGAAATGATCTCCCTATGGGAAATATCTTCGACCGTGATGGATTGTAATTGATGTTTTTAAGACCAGATTGGCTTGTTATAAGTTTGAGGGTGACGCGGTCTTGGGTGAAGGCCTATAAGCAGGGCCAAATATGAGGATTGTGGGTCCTTACTTTGACTTGGGCAGCTTTCAAAGAGCTGTTCTTTCTTCAGTTTTTCCCTCGAGCCGAACAAGAGCGCTTGAAGAGAGAGTACCATTCCATCCGCCAAAGGGCGAGTGAAAATAGTACTGAGTACATGAAGTTTCCTCCGCCTAGCTGGTTATTCTTGACAAGCATGGCTGGTACTAAGCAAATAAAAAAGCGCCAAAAGAGCAGGCGAAGAACTGTCGTTGGGGTCTTTCATAAGTCAAATCCTCGACCATGTCCCATGGTGTATACCAGTTTACAGACGTTGCTCAGTTTGCGGATGCTGGCAAACAACGCAACTTAGAGATCCTTCCTGACCGCGGGATACTATGAAAGTTCCTGAACGTTTCAGCAAAGGTAAACTTTTCTGTAATCAAAATCTTACGACCTGAGTTTAATATGTTTTACTCCCTATCGCCTAAAATATGTACCACAACTAATCCACCTAGGAATAAGAGGGAACCGATAAGGAGTCGGACACACACAGAATAAATTATCGGAGTCACGATCAGAAAAATGACCGTCAGGGATCTGACAGGCAGGGCGGTGGTGGTAAAACTACCGAACAACAATAACAACAACTATTATCGTGACAACAACATGTCAAATCTTAATCGTTATCGTCTTTATCTGTTATATGATATGAATCTAACATCACGTCATGGTAACAGGAATTCTGGTGCTGGACGCGACCAAAGGAACAGAGGTCAGCAATCCCACCGATCTACCAACTCGGGTAAATCATTTGAAATAACAAGTTTATTCTCTATATGTCTCAAAGTTCATGTCTCACGATCTATCATTGAATCAGGTTCCCAGCAGTCCAGTTTACCCCCTCTGAGGGTTTTATTCACACACCTGCTTTGCAACACATGAGGACGTAGACACCCAGGAGAGTTCGTCGTGCTGCGGTACTTTGCATCAAATGTGGCCCAGCTGGTCATCTCAGCGGGATCTGCAAGAATGAACATTGGTGGCTAGTTCGTCGGTCATGCTGACAAGAAGCCAGACGCATCAGGCCGTGTCTTTGCACTTACTCAGGATCAGGCCGCCAATACTTCAGGTACCATCACTGGTGCATTATTTATATTCGGACGTGCAGTGTTTGTTTTATTTGATACGGGTGCGACACATTCTGTGATATCTACCAAGTTTGCCTCATGTTTTACTATGACACCTATATTACTTGATCATGGTAATTAATGTATACCCACGCACCATAAAATACTGTCCGTCACCGTAATTACCCATGTATATAAGATCTTCCTCTTACAGTTTGATGACAAATACGTTCAGAAATGCTCTTTCCCTTGGATATTTTGAATTTTGACTAATTCTGGGTATAGTACTGGTTAGCAGCACACCTGCAATGATTGACTGTCATATCCCAGTCGTGTTAAATTCCGCCGATATTCATAGCTCCTGAATATTATTTAATAATGTTCCTTACCAGGAAAATCTAATGAAGATCATTTCCGCTTTAAAAGCACGTACCTTACTATCGCATGGCTGTGAAGTTTTTCTGCTACCTATTCATGTCACGACTCTGACATTTCTTCAATTCATAACACCAATTGTTTTCCGAATTTCAGGACGTAGTTCTAAAAAGAACTTCCAGGAATACCACCTATTCGCGATGTTTAGTTTAACAATGACTTATTCTCGAGCTGAGCCATCTCCAAAGCTCCCTTATCGCATGGCACGATTGAGTTAAAAGAAGTTTGAAGATTCACAGATACATGAGTTGTTTGGAGCGATGTTTTATTCGCCCGAGTGACGCCATGGGTGCACCGGTTCTGTTTTTGTCAATAAGAAGGATGTAGCATGAGATTATGTATACGACTACCGTGAATTGAATAAGATCACCATTCAATAATCGTTTATCCCCTTCACGTAATCGATGATTATTTGATCAGCTCCAGGGCGCTAAACACTTTTCCAAGATTGTTTACGCTCAGTTTACCATCAGTTGCGAGTGAAAGCGCAGGACATTTTCAGTTGACTAGCTTTTCGCACAAACGAACGTTATGGTCATTATGAATTTTTGGTTATGCCTTTTGGTCTCACGAATGCTCCAGCTGTATTTATGGACCTGATGAACCGAGTTTTTCATGAATTCTTGGACAAGTTCGTCATCGTGTTCATTGATGATATTCTGGTTTTCTCTAAGTCTAAGGAGGAACACGAAGAGCACCTCCGCACTGTGCTACAGATTTTACGACAGGAGAAGTTATATGCCAAGTTTTCAAAGTAGGAATTTTGGGTTGAGTAAGGGTGGCATTTCTGGTCACATTGTTTCAGCAGAAGGAAATACTAAGGATCCGGCGAAGGTTGAGGCTATCACCAAATGGCCAGACCGACGTCTGTACCCGAAGTTAACGGAGGTTTTCTTGGATTAAGCAGGTTAAGTTACCAGAAGATATCGTAGAGGGTTTCTTCGTCATGAAGTAGTCCTACCCTTAACCAGCTTACTGCGGAAAAGGTGAGAAGTTTGTATGGAATGAAGAGCAGAAAGGAGCTTTTACGAGCTTAAGCAACGTTTGGTTTTCTCTCGCCTATTCTTGACACTTACCATCTGGTACAGGTGGAATTCCAGATTTACATGATGCTTCTAGGAAGGTCTTGGTGTGTAACTCATGCACATGGGAAAGTGATTGCCATCCTCACAACAACTAAAGCCCAATAAGGTTAACTAATCCTACTCATGATCGGGAGTTAGCAGCCGTTGTCTTCCTCGCTCCTCAAAATTTGAGACATTATCTTTATGGCGAATCATGTGATATTGTTTTATCGATCATAATAGTCTCAAAGTACATTTTCACAACCATAAGAATTGAATAGGAGAATAGAGACGTTGGTTTGGAGTACTAAAGATTATGACAACCAATATTCAGATACATCCGGTAATAAGCAAATGTGGCTTGCTGATGCTTTGAGTAGGAAGAGTCTGGTATGATAGCCGTATCAAAGTAGAAAGAAGGGATTATTCGTGACCTTGAGCGTTTGGATATCGAGTTATGTGTTCAATGACATAATGGTTTCTGGGCTAGTCGGAGGGTTGAGCCGAACCAATTTCTCAGATTAAGGCAGCACAGAAGGATGACAGAGAAATCTGAGCAATAATCACCAGAATATTGATCAGCAGACCGATTTCGTGTTGAAGACGATGGCATTATATGCAGTACTAATTATGCCAATACTAGAGGATTCTACAAGCTTCGGGAAGCTTGATGACTGAGTCTCATAGTTCTCCATTTTCGTATCATCCAGGTTCACAAGATTACCAAAACGATCTCAAGCCAACACTTGGTGGAGTGGTAATAAGCGCGATTGAGCTACGTTTGGTCAAAGTGTTTAACAGTCAGCAGGTTAAAGATTGAACCCAACGTGCAAGTGGGCTATTGCAAACGTAGAGGAGTCCTGTTTGGAAGTGGGACAAATATACCATGATTGTTGTTTAACCCCGCGGGTTTACCACGGACTCAGAGGAAGCACGATGCTACCCCGGGTGTTGTAGATCGCTTGACTAAATCGGCACACATTCTCCTATCCGTAAGGATTAACCCATTAGTAAATTAAGGCAGAAAAGTTCCAACAAAAATTGTTCGCTTACACGGTACTAAGCCATCATCGATCGTAGTCAGATAGGGATCCACGTTTCACGTCTTGTTTCTGGAAAGGTTTACAGAAAGCTTGTGGAACCAGGCTCAAGTTCAGTACATCTTTTCGACTCCCATAGACAGACGTCGTCAGAACGTACTATTCCAACTTTAAGAAGATATGTTACATCATTTTGCTTTAATGGGCCAGGAAAATTAGATGAACTATATAGTCTAGTGAGTTATGCCTACAATAACAGTTGGCATGCGAGCATTAAATGCGCTCCTTTCGAAATGTTGTATGGTAGGAAATGTCGTGCTCCTATTTGTTGGGATCAGGTTGGTGAACAATTCTTGCGGTCCGAGATGATTGAGGTGACAAATGAAAAGTCGCCATCGCCAGGGAAAAGCTTAATGAAGCTCAGACGACGTACCAGAAGAGTTACGCCGACAAACAACGCAGAGCATTATAAAGTATTCCGACCGGGTGAACATGTTTTCTTTAAGTACACACCTACACATGAGTCATTGCGTTTTGTATCAAGAGCAAGCTTAGTCCTACACGTTTCATAGTGACCGTTGAAATTCTTGAACGCGTGGGTGAGGTTTCTTATCGCTTGGCGTTACCTCCCCAACTCTCTCATGTTCACAACGTATTTCATATATCTTTACTCAGAGGTTACAAGTATCATCATCTCCACGTTGTCTCTTATCCATTTGGTCAGATCCGTGAAGATCTATCTTACACGGAAGAACCCGAGTCTATTCTAGACCGTCAAGTCAGAGTCATGAGGAAAAAGACTATTCCTTTCGTTAAAATCCTTTGGAGGAATCATCCTGAACGGGAAGCCACTTGGGAAACCGAGGAGTCTATACGGACTTCCTATCCTCATTTTCTTCCATGATCTGGTATGTTCTTTTCAGTCGTATCATGTTTCTAATTCGAGGACGAATTATTCTTTTAAGAGGGGAAGAGTTGTAAAACCCACATGAAAATACCATGAAATTTAAAATTTTAATAAACAATAAAATCACGACAAGAAAACCTATGAATTTAATATCACGACAAGTTATCACACGAAATTAAAATCTACGAATCATGAACACACGAAGATACAAAATACGATGGGAAAATAAAAACTAAACAATTTCTTTTGGGCTTATGAGTAATTCGGCAAGACACAAGAAAAAGAAAAGGCCCATGTTTAAAATTTTAAGAGCCCAAGCCCAAGGTCCTAATTATAACTACAAGAAACTAGGTTTTTACCTCATTTAAATTGTTACAAAAAAAAAAAATAAGAAACCCTATTCTATTCTACAAACCGGCGGCACCCACAAGGAAGAAGGAGGAGTTTTCGATCTTTTGGTTCGTGATCCAGTGGTGGTTACGTGTTCTTTTCATACCTAGATCGATTCCCGTAGTCGGTATATTATTAACTCTTTCCTTTCCTTCTTAATTTTTAAAGTATGCATGCATGAAACATGAAATAACATGAAATCATAGATCCATATATGAAATTATACAAGAAAAGTGTGTTAAGAAAATTATATTGCATGTTGCTAAATCATTACACAAATTAAATTAAGAGTTGGGTTGTCGTGTGTTATGTTTCGAACAAGGACCCAAGCCGAGACCCCCATGGGGCTCGGCGAATACATGTGTAACATGGGGGGGGTGTTTACGTTGGGTTGTGACCGAGTAAAGCCAAGCCGAGACCCAAAGGGGTACTCGGCACTTATGTGGTTTTGGGGATTTATTTTCGAGTGATCTTAGGCCCAAAGAAACACTAGCCGAGACCCTATGGGGCTCGGCATGATTATATGTTGGCATGGGGTGTTCGTTGGGGTTATGGTCGAAGAGAAACGAGCCGAGACCCAATGGATACTCGGCACACATATGTTGTTCGGAAGTGATGTTCGAGTGACCTAGACCAAGAGAACCAAGCCGAGACCCTATGGGGCTCGGTATACCTTCCCTTTTGCGTATCAAGGACTCGGTTTACATGAGGGCTTATGATGTTTATGTTTCGACTTAATTAAGGGCGTATGACTTATATGTTATTCGGCACATATGTGGGCTTATGAACTTAAACAATTTTCGGCTTAAATAAGAGGTTATGACTAAAATGATTTTCGGCTTAATCATGGACTTATGAGCTTAAATGGATTCTCGACTTATTTGTGGGTTTATGAGTTTAAATTGATTTCCGGTTATATATGGGTGTGAACTTAATTGAATTCGGCTTATATGTGGGTTTAGTGAGCTTAAACGATTTTCGGTTATACATGTGGGCTTATGGTTAAATTGTCCGGGTTAAGTGAGGGCTTGTAAACTAAATTAAGTTGGGCTTACGTTTGTGTTGCATGGACCCTGTAGCCCAAGAGACCAACCGAGGCCCAATGGGCTCGGCAAGTCATATGTGTGGATTTGTCACGTGTGTGTGAGGCCCAAGACCAAGCCGAGGCCCAATGGGCTTGGCATCATACCCTAACTTTAATAAATTTCATTTTAAACCCTAAACTTTCAAGTAATGACAATATTGACCCTTAACTTATGGAGATGACATTTTAGACCCTTAAACTTTAATTAACTACAGTTTTTACCCTTGAAATCATGAAAATGACATTTATATCCCTAATTATAATTAATTACCAATTATACCTAAAGTATATTAAATAACATGATTTATCTAACTTTATAAAATAGATTATTATTAATCCAAGACACAGAAATGGAAACCTGCTATTTTTAGAAAGTTACTATTTATGGAAACCTGCTATTTTTAGAAAGTTACTAATTATGGAAACCTGCTATTTTTAGAAAGTTACTATTTATGGAAACCTGCTATTTTTGGAAAGCTACTAAGTGGCCTAGCGGTTAGATTTTCTTGAGGAATTAAATGGTGTTCATGACACGTTCCACGTGTCAAACCTTAAGAAGTGTTTGGCTGATCCAACACTACAAGTGCCCTTGGATGAGATTCAAGTTAATGCCAAGTTAAATTTTGTGGAAGATCTGTGGAAATTTTGGGAAGGGAGTTCAAGAAGCTGAAGCGTAGTAGGAATGCCATCGTCAAGGTTCGGTGGAATTTGAAACGTGGTACTGAATTCACGTGGGAACGTAAAGATCAGATGAAACTTAAGTACCCGCGGTTGTTTAGTGATGTTAGTAGTTGAGTTTCAGGGTTGAAATTCTTTTAAGGGGGTAGTTAGTAACTTTTTCCCTTTTTGTGTTTTGAATATTTCATTTTTAGTCCTTTGACTATTTGACGTTTGTCAGTTTATTCAGATATTGTACCGTGTTGACGGTGGTGATTTTATGAGAACTATGGTGATTTATGGTTTATTGTGATTTATAATCCCTTTTAGAAGGTATTATTATGTTATTTGTATTATGGGTGGTTTGACCTATGAATTTTCAAGAAATGCCAAAAAACGAGTCTCGACACATCCGTTAATATCCAAATAAGTTTTGAAGGGTTTAAAGTGTAAATATGTCATGTAAATACTCTAGGTTAATGGAAAAGTATTTTTAAAGTGAATAAAAATGCTAAGTAACTTTGGGGAGTATTTTACTGTTGAGTTTTATGAGCTTTTAAGTGATCTCGACATGAATAGAAGGACCCGAGACCCCCTAGGATCCTTGTCGTGGGATAGAGTCCAAGAGGAGACAAGGAGGCATGATTTTAGCTCCTTTTTCTAGAAATTATACACATACATTCCATGTTACAACCAACATTCCCATTCATTCTCCCATTTTAGTTTTCAAAAAAACATACATTTGTATGTGTGTATGTGTGTGTTCGTCCGCCACCAACCACCACAAACCACCATAGATTTTCCAACTTTGATCAATAACGTGATATTTCGGGTTGATACGAGTATTTGGGTATTCATTTAAACAACGTTTGGGTTGTCCGGTTTTTGTCAAAATCTACATTTTTGAAGATTTTCTTGTAAATTTTCAAATTTAAATTCCGTTTATCCTTTTGGGTTTATATTGATGCATAGATGTTAGTTGGGTTTAAGATAATATCTCTTGTTACATTTTGGTATAATCTTAAAACAAGACAAATAAGAATTCGATTTCTTGTCCATACTCGAAAACTTGTTAATTAGATTCGATAATAATATCAATCATAATTTGAATAATGAATCGATATATATTCGAAATCTTTCTTAACCCTCATGAACACTCTTTTTAAAAGAAAACAAATAAAGATTTTCATAGTGTGTTCCATTAATCCTAAGACTATTTGTAAGGTGAGGTTGATGAATAATGACAAGTTAATTTCTTACTTCAAGATTGTCATATATTTTGCTTGTGCGAAAAACTATTTGTTGATATGCATAGTATGCATAGTTTTTGACATTTTATGAGTATATAAATGATTTTTCTAACCATTTTTATACAACACAAATCTTTTGTACAATACTATACGTTTATAAAAAGAATATAATTATGTGAGTGTTAGAACAATGCAGGTACAAGCAAAGTTTAAAAATATATTTTCTTTTACTTAATTATTAATGTATTAATACAATCTTTTATTTTGTTTAACCAACCCAAGGTCAAACAATGCAAGATGATGAAAAGATTTAGACATTTTGTTGGAAGAGAGTTAATGTGTTAGAAATATTTTAGTGACGGGTTTTAACATATGATCTTAGGATATTATTTTTCCACACGCTTGACAAACTATTGAACTCTCGTTCCTAAATGGGTTACAATACTCAAAATGATCTACAAGATGTTTATGTAACACTTGTAAATATAGTGATCTATGCCTATTTGCAATGCACAAACAATTTTTCAACTTAACGCAAGAAATCTAGCGTAATTCCTATTAGGCATAATCCGGAAAACTAGTAACATACAAATAGCATACATGACACGTGTAATCATCTAGCATACACATAAAGATATTCGTTATTGTTTTGTGTATTAGATGTACCGACGTATACTTAGCTCGATTTTATTTGAAAATAAAATAGTTCCTCCCCATTTCAAAAATTAATTAAGATCAATATTTTGAAAAGATAAATACACTATTTTTCAAAGATACATCAACTAGAAATGTCACGAAGGAAAATGTAAAATACAAGTTTTACGTTAAAATGAAACATAACGTTTTGATCACTATGTAGTATTTTGCATTTTGTGACTTATTTAAATTTCAAATTAAGTCTTAGAAGTTCTTTTAAATGAAAGTAGACTCAATTATCTTTAAAATGGCGGGTGGCACGACTTCTACGGACTTACGGTTGATTTTATATGATTTTTGAAAGTTTGCCAAATTTTGACGAAACAGACAGGCTGCCCCCATAAAGGTGACGGCCCCTAGATATATTTGGGGGTCGCCCTAACATTTAGGGGCCCGCCACCAGTGACCCCAAAACATATTTTTTATATAAAATCATTTGGTGACTTAATGGACTGACGTAGGACTTCAGAAAGTTGTTTCAGAAATAAAATACGTGTTTTAGGCGCCATTTCTATTCTTATGACTAGAAAATATGTATTGACATTTCCAGACTCTTTTTAGAAGATTCTCCTTCAAGCTATTATACGAAGTATATCTAACAACAAAATTATTACGAATAAAATAACAAAACACTTTTCATATTTAATCCCCCTTCATGGGTAATTTGATACATGGATAGTGCTTTATTTTAAAAACCATTTGTTTTGAAAACTAGAGCGATGTGGCTCCTGATACCAATTGTGGAAACCGTTGAGGGGAGGTGAATACGTTTCCATTTAAAAACCTTAAATCTTTTGTATCAAATCGCCAATCAAGTTAGACGTAATATCAGAAGTGTCGATAATAGGTTTTACAACAACTAGCACATATCTTAACAATACAAGCTCAACCACAATATTAACTACAAAGTACTATGCAATCACAATTAACACAATATGCACACCTATCCATACAATCATGAACACAATGCAAATATAAAAGTAAAGCGATAAATGTAAATAAACGCGTAAAGAGATAGGTGATAGGAAATGCAAACCGGACATGATAATTTATAGTGGTTCGGTCACAAATATCCTCTTCGCCCTAATCCACTCCCTGAGTAACCAACTCGAGAATTACTTCACTAGTCAACAAGCTCCTTTCTCGGCGAAGAAAACCATACAAGTTGCTTACATTATTTTCCGACACTAAGCTAGATGTCGAGTTTGTCTTTGGGTACAACCAAACCCGTTATGTTTTATCGCCCAACATAACAAAACTTGTGTTTTATGGCCTAAACACATAAACCACGTCACTTACATTATTTTTCGACACTAAGCTAGATGTCGAGTCCTAATCTTAGCTAGAACCAATCTACCACTACACTAATGTATTTTAAGGCCCAAAATACTAACCAACCCACAAATTCTGACACTAATGCTAAATGTCCAGTCCTAATCTGATTTATAAAACAATCTACCATTTTCATCAATGATTTTAAGGCCTAAAATACTAAACCAAGCCCACAATCAACCATCCAAATATACACATCATTTGGATCTACACACTAGTAAAGATTGAAAGACATGGACTCGATTTATATGTAACAAATGTTACAAATGAACTAAACTAGACTACATAACTTCGGATCTTGAAGATGACCAAAGTTCTTCTCTTGCACTTGAAGAAAGGAGGAAAGGATAGAAGATTTGATCACATTTAAACAAGATAAACCAAGTTGAATTATCAAAGATTTAGAGAGATTTAGTGAGATCTAGAAAGAGAAAGGACTGAAAGAAAATCGTGCAAAAGGGTTGTAAAAATAGTTAGAGGCGAGCCACTATTTATAGGGGCTGAAAAATTGTCTGTCAGGATACGGCGGTCCCAGATATATTAGGGGGCCGCCGGACAATTAAGGGGGCCGCCGGCCTATTTAAGGGACCACCCCGACAGACGCTCCTGTTTTTGTCTTTTTGTGGTGACAAACTTGTCTGGTGAAAGTGACACTTATTTTAGGCGGGAAATGACCAGATTTTGAAATTCAAAATAATTACCAAATAAAACATTTCTTTATAATTCAAAAATAATTTGTCTAAATAATTTTTGAGAAATAGTTTTGTTATATTTACAAAAATATAAAGTTTAAGACAAAAACTTATTTCTTTGATCATCCTACAAGTTTAATGTTGTTTGTACATACCTTATGTGATTTACGTCGGGTGTAAACCAATGTCCGTTTTGATGCATACTTGAGACGTCGAGAGATGTTGATGCATGTATGCATTGATGATTTGTGATTACAAGTAACTTGCAAACAAATGTCGGTGTTGATGTAGACTTGAGACGTCGAGAGATGTAGATGCATGTATGCATTGATGATTTGTGATTACGAGTAACTTGCGCACTTTACGTTACGTATTACAAGTCACATGTTTGTCATCACCAAAACATAAAGTGATTGTATAGATTAAATATCGCAATATTTGCACTAACACATTATTTGTATTAACAATCTCCCCTTTTTTGATGATGACAAAATATAAACTCATTTTACATAAAAATAAAATTTTCAAGTTATTAATGAGTTTTAATCCATTTCTCTCCTTTTTTGTCGAACTCATAAAGGTAGATCGTCGAGTAGAGAAGAGAAAGAAATCGATGATGCCAAGACTCCCATGCCAAGACTCCCCCTTGATGTATACTCCCCCTCGTTTGGGGCACAAAGGGAACGAGCTTATGGAACTTTGCTACAAAACCAAAATCACAAGGCAAAATATAGTTCTAACTAGTAGCAATATTACGACAAATATTCATAAGGCCAAAATAGAGAAGAAGTAGCCAACTAAAAATGTGCATGCAAATTACCCATTAGAATAGAAATACATTCATTCATAAAAGAAATTCATACTTGAAATGTATGAATTTTACAAGACAATAATTAAAAGCATAACATAAAGAGACATAACTATAATAATAATCTAAGTACTACATAAAGCCTAGATGATTCTTGATTCATAGATAATGGCTTTGAGCAAAAGGTTAGGTGAAACTTTATTTATAGAAACATCAAGGAGTTAATGGTGAGAATGCAGAGGGTGTTGTGATAGCAGAAGTGAGAAGATACTCAATGTGAGAAAACATGAAGTGCATCTCATCCCTAAGAGAAAGCATGAGATTGCGGTTGTAAAAACAACAAAGATAATTTTACCGCATGATAGTTAAGAATGTTGAAATAGATGGTGTTAGCCTTAATTTTATTAAGTTAAACAAGAATGTAATCGGTCATCTTAGTTATTAATAGTCTTATATTGTAATAGGCTAGTCGGGTTTAACGGGCTTGGACTTTAAGCTAATATTATCCTTGTTTCGGGTAAAAGCAGCAACAACACCACCCGTCACATAAGCAAAAAGCCCACGAGCCAACTAAAGTCCTAGGACATAAATTAGAACCCACAAGAGCTTGTTAGGAGGTTTTGGGTTACCATTTTGTTTTCACCTAGTGTACTCTTGACATCTCTTTCTTCTCTCTACTTTGCTCTCTCAAACTTCACTCTCTTTCTCTCTGCTCTCACTCAAAAATATAAGGTATTTTCATGTGTAACAATGGATAAGATTGGGATAACATGTAGTAAACAGTCGCCAAGGGTTAATTGTGATTGGTATTTCGTAGGTTAAATCACTTATTGTGAAGCTTATTCGAGTTTTTTAGCTTATTTTGGTTCGTATCATTTTGTTTAGATCTTGTCCAAATGCAATAGAGATGTGGAAAGCAATTGAAAGGTTGAAACAAGGTGAGTCAATCAATGTACAAGATCTTGAAACCAATATGTATTAAGAATTTAGGAAGTTTACTTCACAGGAAGGTGAATCACTTAAGTCTTACTACTCACGTTTCTACAAAATGATAAATGAGCTTGTTAGGAACCAATGCATTGTCACTAATCATCAAGTGAATGTTCAATTCTTACTTAAACTTAAACCAGAATGGCAAATGTTTATGACCATTGTTAAGAAGAGTCAAGACTTGAAGAATGTATCTTATCATAAACTTTATGACATCCTAAAGCAACATCAGAATGAAGTTAACGAGATAAGAGTTGAAAGACTAGCACGTACTGTCAATCCACTTGCACTTGTTGCTCAACAACAACAACAACCAGTTTGCCATCATCAAACTTTAATTACAACAAAAACACAAATAAAAAACACTTAACACAACATCACTATCACTTATAACAACATCACAATCAATCACTTCATCAACTTAAGATCCGATATCCATTCATAACAATATCAAAACGTCAAATAGCAATAACAACAACATGCAAAATCAAACATCAAGTGCTCTTCACAATGCCATCATGGAAGCTAGTGGTAAAGATCGTCCTCCAATGTTAGCACCGGGTAAGTACGTTCAGTGGAAATACTGAATCAAGAGATACATTAACACCAAACCAAAGCATGAACTTATCCACTTCTGTCTCAAGAATCCACCATACCAATACAAGTTCTTAACTACAGATGTTAATGCTACTCCTGTTACACCTAGTAATGAAGGAACTTCACAACCACAACAACCAAGGGGGAGGTAATGGAAACATTTGCAACTGTACCTGAAGACATTCAGAAATGGATCACTGCTGAAGCTGAAGCTGTTCAAATCATTCTTACGGGATTGATAATGATATTTATTCAACAGTTGATGCTTGTCCAAATGCAATAGAGATGTGGAAAGCAATTGAAAGGTTGAAACAAGGTGAGTCAATCAATGTACAAGATCTTGAAACCAATCTGTATTAGGAATTTGGGAAGTTTACTTCACAGGAAGGTGAATCACTTGAGTCGTACTACTCACGTTTCTACAAAATGATGAATGAGCTTGTTAGAAATCAGTGCATTGTCACCCATCATCAGGTGAATGTTCAGTTCTTACTTTAACTTAAACCAGAATGGCAAAGGTTTGTGACCATTGTTAAGCAGAGCCAAGACCTGAATAATGTTTCTTATCATAAACTTTATGACATCTTGAAGCAACACTAGAGTGAAGTCAATAAGATAAGAGCCGAAAGACTAGCACGTACTGCTAATCCATTTGCACTTGTTGCTCATCAACAACAACTAGTTTACCATCATCAACCCAATCCCACCCACTATAATCAAAGTTCATCAACCAGATCATAAGCTGCTACCAGAAACAGAGGTAAAGCAATTGCCAATTATCCTCCACATACTTATGATCCAGAACCTAAAGTAGTTGCTAATGATGATGCATCTTCAAAGGAGAAGGAAATTGACAAACTCATGGCTCTAATCTTAATATCTTTCAAGAAAATCTACAAACCTACCAACAACAACCTTAGGACCTCATCCAACCCAAGGAACTTACATGTTGACAATACTCCAAGATCCAATAGAAGTACAGGGTATGCCAGACAAGGTGGACAGTATGAGAATCAGAGGGCAGTTAATGTTGTTGGGGCTAGGGACAATGTAGGAACTCAAGTAGTGCAGAAGACTGGTATTCAGTGTTTCAACTGCAAGGAATTTGGGCATGTAGTAAGGGAATGTTAGACGCTAAAAAGGCCAAGGGATTCAGCTTATCACAAAGAAAAGATGCGGTTGTGTAAGCAAGAGGAAGCTGAGATTCAGTTGAGTGCAGAACAAGCTGATTAGAGAGATGATAGTGATGATGAACCTGAAAATCAGGAATTGGAAGCACATTACCTGTACATGGCAAAGGTTTAAGAGGTCATTCCAAAAGATGCTGACAATTCTGGACCCATCTTCGATGCTAAGCCATTGCAAGAGGTACATAATAGTGATGATGACTACAATGTGTTTGCCAATGAGAGACAACATCCTGAATCTGTTAAGGACACATATTTGGTGGAACATG